>JARYHS010009186.1:122807315-122945173 GCA_031002005.1 Vandiemenella viatica
TGGGAATGTGTGATCTGGGGCAGTCTTAGCTTTTCAAATGTCTACAGAACACTACTGTTGATGTAATTTACTAATATGTACCAAAATTCATTAAAAAGTAGTATAAATAATACATAAAAAACAGGAAATCCCATAATACTGAAATTACAAAAATAATTTTGATATAGGTGAAATAGTACTGTTTCATTACACGCTTGCTGTTTGAAATATTAGGAAACTAACAAATATTTCTTCTAGATTATTTATCAACTGATTGTGCTATATAAATGTACTTTGACAGATATGGGTTACCAGTTAATTTCCAAGCCATGCTGCTGCACCCTAATAAAAAAAGCACAAAACGACTGCGAGATTTATTGAACCAGCTGTATGCTCATTTGGATAGCAGTGCCTCTCAAGGGCTAGGTGCCCATGATGTAAGTATTATTTTCAAATCAAGTATTGCAAGTTTTTAAAAACTGATCTCCTATTTGTTTAATGCTTCATACTTGTGTGATGTACTCTAATATGTATATGTATGTTTTACTTTTGCAGAGTGTTGAAATTCCTGGTTTGGGATTTGGACAAGCAGAGTATTACCCATATGTTTATTACAAGATAAATGTTGATATGGTGGAATCTAATAAAGTGTAAGAAGTGATTGTCTGTTAATTATGTAAATGTTACTACATAGAGTATTATGTACAGCAAACAAGGGAGATTGGTGTCTGTTCACTCTCACTGAACTTAAATGTAAATGCTTCCCCAAAACATTCCACTTCCATACTTATTGAGTCCCCACAAGAATTTGTCTGCATTTGTCATATGGATGAAACTGTAAAATTTGATCAGTGTGTATAAAATGTCTATAAATGATTCCCTTTAGTCCATCCAGTGATCATTAATTTATTAGTCTGTTGGTCATTGTATATATATATATATATTGTGGTGGAACGTGTTATATCATCATTTTGCCCTGACTGCATCAAAATATTCCATCTTTGTGGAAAACTTCTTATTTGTCAAATGACTTCCTTTTCTTAATTTAACCCATTAAAGGAATCTGTTGGTGAACAAATGAACTCACAGTAACTGTTACTATATGGACTGTTGGTTTTTGTACAGGGTTAACTTGAGTATACAAGTACCACAAGTATGAAATAGTTAACAAATTTGTGAATTCCTCTGCCCTCCCCCTTAGTTTATTATCTAGTCACAGAAACCAAATATTATAATCTGATGTACTTGCCACTTAGTTCAATCACTGATAGCGGTAATGACAAATTCACTTTCAGAAGGCAAAACTTAAATTATTGGATAGAACATTTACAATTGTCAGTTTTTAACATACTTGCAGTATCATTTAAGTAGAATTAAAATCTTCCTCTATATAGACTGGGATGTTTCAATGAATCAATAAATTTGTGATGTGCATTTTACAGTAGACGTATGGTTATTCAAATAGGGTACTAGTATTATTGTACTAATCAGTTCTTGTGGTTTTAAGGATTTTCATTTATAGATACACCACTAACAGTAATTTCTAATTTTTTAATTAGTGTAAAACATGCATTGTATATAATGGATAAGAGTGATGTTAAATGTAATACAAATTCAGATACGAAGAGCCAACAGTAAAAATAATTACACAATATTGAAGGAAACCAATTTGAATTCAGGACTGTCCATGTACTTGCCATCTACCGGTATGCAAAAACTTTATCAAAGGCTAAACATGTGTTTGACATAAAAATTGGACTGGTACACAGTATGCATTACTAACCATCAGAATGCATAATCTCCTTTCCCCCTTTTTTTAATGGTCTTAAGGTGTTTTTCCCTGTTGGCTCTTCATATGAAATTGCATACACTTTAGAATTCCTCCCAAAAAATCTGTTTATGTAATTTAAAATGAAAAAGATAGCCTCACATAAACATATTTATTGCTGTTTTATTCAAACTTTTACTAAATTAAAAGGTAACAGCCAATTTGACAATGGCTTTAAAAAATCTGATATTTAAACTGTGGGTATTCTTTTAACATTTTAATGTTTTTAAATTTAAGGACAGAGTTAAAAAAAATATTGTCATTACCTGTTTATCAGCCAATTGTGTTTCTTAGAAATTCGTGAATTGTTTTGTTTTACTTGTTGGTGGAGTACAATGAAAACTATGAGTACACTGTTTGTCTTTTATTTTTATCATTATCATTTATTATTGAGGTGACAGTTTAATTGAAGTTAATGTCGAATATTATCAATTGGAATAGACTAGATGCAGTTAGGGATCATGATCCTTGTGTAAAATGTTGTAGATAGTGTATTTAACAGTATTTTTTTTTGAAAATATTTGTACAGATGTTAACTTGTTTGGGACTGGTTTTATTAATGTGAAATATTTTGTGTAGTTGATGCTGTAATCTGGATTTTAATAATCTGTAAACATTATTAGGATTTATATTATTGCCAATTTTAAACTTTAGTACAGCGGAGAAACACTATAGTTATAGTCCGTGATTAAATTAATTTTTTCTGGAACCTGTAGTTTTGAAAAGATTTTGGGCAGTCTCTCAGCAGTTTTGCAGAAGTGTATAAGTACAAGATGTGAATTAGTGATAATGTACATTTAAGTCAGCCTTGTAAAATTTACGTTTATCCACATGTACATAACATTCCATTACATGAAAATTGTCTATAAATTACAAATCGGTAATAAATACAAGGAAGTATTTACCAACACTTGTCTGTCTCTACCCCTAAAATTTCAACACAGAAATTTATAAAATCTCAATTCATGAGCATTTTTAAAGAGTGAGAAAGATTAGATATATTTATTTATAAACGTTTCTCGGGAAACAAACCGAGTAATATTGTTATTAATGCACAATATTTCGGCGACTTTATACTCCGTCGCCATCTTCAGGTGCAAGTCTTGAAGTCTGCCTTGACTTCAAGGTAGACTTCAAGACTTGCAACTGCAGCTGAAGATGGCGACGGAGTATAAAGTCGCCGAAATATTGTGCATTAATAACAATATTACTCGGTTTGTTTCCTGAGAAACGTTTATAAATAAACAATGCCGAGAAAAATTCCATTCATTTATAATTAGATATATTGCAAAAGATTTTGCAGTAAAACTTCTTCTTTTTTCTTTCAATAGTATCAACTGAAAAGTTTCTTAAATTTTGCTTAAATCAAAATAATTGTATTTTGACAAGGTGCTGAGGAAGGAATTACCAGAAATGCAACAACCATTTTTCTCAAGTGATATGCAGTGTTTTGTGTGTGTAAGTACAGAGAGACAGCGGTTTGATGAAAAATGCAGTAAGGCGCTAAGGTACGATAAAGTAGTCTCATAACTTAGGACAGTTTGAAGAAGATGTGCTGCAGCAGCATAAACACTAGGCAAACAATATTTTGGCAATGGCACTTACTTGTTATTGTAGAGGATGATAAATGATTTATTTGGGTTTGTAGTGTTTGTCACTGCATACTCTCTTCCTTTGGCTTTGATAAGTGGTGGACCAACTTTTTTTCTTTCCATATTTATATATATATACACTAGCAGATTACCGTGCCTAGTTTAATTGGGATTGATTTACATGCACACTTTTTTTATTTTTCTGATATGAATCATTTTGTACCAAGTTTCATTAATTTGGCACCAGTCATTTTCAGAAGTAAATTAAACATTGATATACCCCTACAATTCCCCGAACAGGGTGAATTGGATGCTCTGATGCGGAATGTCAGTTTACATTTTGGTCCAGGCTGTATTTCACCCTAATTACATCCGTTAAAGTTGCTGCTCAATAATCAAAACATATACCATCCATGCATTAATACATACCGCATAAATCAATCTGTATCTGGAATATATCTGTGTGTTCAGTATCAAGCAAAAAATTGCCATCTTGAAAGCTTGGGGTCAAAGTTAAAATCTAAAGTACGTGTTGAGATGTTAGGACACATTTATTTTATGAATATTCTGGCATAACTTAAAAACAGCTGAATTGATTTTGATGGGATTTAGAACTGGAAATTAAAATGGATGGGCGTAAAGGGGGAAAGAGATTGGGCTGTTGTAAACCAAACGCAGACAGTATTTTTCTGTTTGATTTAAAGTACACATGTAAAGTTCAGTTCATATCGGATAAAAATTGTGCGCATGTATAAACAACATTAGTAAAAATTAAATGGGGGTAAAGGGGTGATGGGTTGGGTTTTGTAAACAGAATGTAGACAGTATATTTCTCTTGTTTTAAAGTAGACGTTTACAGCGTTCCATCGAAATCGGATAAAAACTGCAGGTTTCTATAAAGAACAATGGAAATTAAGAGGGGTGGAGGTAAAGGCAGAAAGGGGTTGAGCTACTGCAAACCAAATGTAGACAGAATTTTTCTGTATGTTTTATAGTATATGAATTCCTTCAAAATTGAATAGAAACTGTAGCTTGAGAACATGACAAAAATTAAGGAGCTGGAAAGGGGGAGAGGGTTGGGTTTCTGTAAACCAAATGTAGACAGTATTTTATTGTTTGTTTCGCAGTATATGTGTGCAAAGTTCTTTCAAAATCGGATACAGACTGTAGCTTTGCATAAAGAATGTTGTCAATAATCAAAGGGGAAGAGGGATTGGGTTTAACTGAAAGTAACATATAGGCCCTACAGTATTTTTATTTTAAAGTATGTGTGTGCAAAGTTCCATTGAAATCAGATAAAAATACTGGGTTAGTATAAAAAATTATGGGATGTAAGTGAGAAGAGGGTGTGGTTTTTGGATGTTTTTAGTCATAATCCTTCTCCATGAAAAAAATACAAGTATGTACCAACTTTCATGGTGAACGGTCAAACTGTGTCAGTGGTAGCTTTGTATAAAGAATATTTACACTAATTAAGGATGTGAAAGAGGAAGACTGGTTGGGATTTTGCAAACCAAATGTTGACAGCATTTTTCTCTTTATTTTAAAGTATATATATGCAAAGTTCTATCGAAATAGGATAAAAAATGTGGGTTTGTATAAAAAAGGATTGTAAATGGGGGGAAATGTTTGTTTCTTTATATTTTCGATCAGAAGCTTTCTCCATGAAAAAATACAAATCTGTGCCAACTTTCTTTGTGATCAGTGTCGACTATAGCTTTGTGTAAAGAACATTGATAAAAATTGGAGGCGGAGGGGGGAGAAGGGTTGGGTTTTTGCAAATGAAACGTCGAATTTTTTTTCTATTTATTTTAAAGTATATTTGCGCAAAGTTCCATCAAAATCTGATAAGAAATATAAGTTTGTATACAAATTAAGGGTTGTAAAGGGGAAGAGAGGTGTTTTTTTTATTTTTTGGCTAGAAATTTTCCCCATTTAAATACCTATGTGTGCCAACATTTATGGTGATCGGTCAAATGACATCCAATTTTATATATAAGCTGTATCATTAAATAATTGATATAGTACCTGGGTGACTGATCTTTGCTTGGCATCTTTTGATTTCTGTTCAACACCTAAGATTTTGCGTGAAGTTTGATTATGGTTAAATGTTTTTCTTGAAGGCTTCCTAGGCATGATACAATTCCTTGATCTGACCAAAGAGAAACTTAACAAACATTGGTAGGCTTACTGGTACCTGAAACTTGTACGAGATGAGTTAAGAGCCGTTTGCAAGACACAAAATACAATAATTGCTCTCTTTTTTTGGTAAAATCTTGTTACAAACTTGAAAATCGAAACGTAACCTACATATGAAATTTCATACAAATTGCTAGAGCTATTTCCGAGATGGTCCTGTTTACCATCTAATAAATTGCTTTTGAAGATAAATTGTATTATAATTTTAAATAGAAATCTTAATAATACCCAGGGATTAAATAATGGTGCAAGATTAGTGGTAATTCATTTAGACGAGTACAACATCCGTGCTAAATTCATTCACTCTGATAAAACTATGCTCATACCTCGTATTAACCTCACACCAGATCCTACTGTGCCTTTCCAAATGTCAAGAAAACAATTCGCGATGGTCACTAATAAAGCACAAAGTCAGATGCTTCAAAGTGCAGGATTGTATTCACCAGAACCTATTATTTCATATGTATACCTGTACATGCTTTTTCACGCATTTGTAGATTCAATTAATATTTATATTTGTGTCAAAGACACATATGGTCAAAAAATAAACAATAATATTGTTTTTAAAGAAGGCATGTAAAGAAAGAAGTTTGAAAAAATTACAGTTGCCAAAGCCAATATCTATTTTTTAAATGTTTTAAAATTCAACATGTAGTATTTAAAGATAATGACTTTTTACAATTAGAGTGATATTTATTGCTACTCTTCAAATTAAAATACCTTTCATTAATAAATATACTTGCATTTACTTATTTCCACATTACTGTATTACTGACCACGATACTGTTGCATGGGTCAGCTAGTATACAAGAACTGTTCGTTTAAAGATATATGTACCTTGTTGTAGCCAAAGAGAAACTATCAGTAGGCTTTCTTGTATCTAAAATGTCTACGAGATGACTTTGGAGCTGTTTCCGAGATACAAAATACAAAAATTGTTTTTTTTGTTTTTTTTTTTTTTTTTTTTTTTTTTTTTTTTGTAAAATCCTTTTTTTGCGGGGGAGATACCTATTTAGATAAACTTAAAAAGCAAAGATAAGGTTTATTAGTGATTTATTTAATTTGGTAAAATAAAATCTTTCATCTTAATTTTGAAATGTTATCAGGCAGCTGACTGGTTGTATCCATTGTACACAAGTTTACATTAGATTGCTTTTCTTTCTAACACCATTGTTGCAGTTTTTGTGTACATACTTGGACAATAAATTTTGCCGCCGCTGAAAAATTCTATCACTCTTATTTTGCACAATCTGACATCAATGTGATCCCAGGAACCAGTAATGCAATACTGGCAAGCCAGTATTGCGTTACTGTTTCTTATAATGACATTGATATAGGATTGTGCAAGATAAGAGTGATGGAATTTTTCAGCCTCGGCAAAATTTATTGTCAAAGTGTGTACATTATCAGTGATATGGCAACTGTGGAAAGCTATAGTTTTTTATTTGAGGATTTTTGTACAAATTCACATCGTATAAGACAATAAATTTAGTATACTTTCACCGAGCCTGGTGGGTGAGTGATTGTCCCAGTCCCATCCCATGTCGACGAGGTGTAAAGCCATAAGTAAAAAAATAGCACACTTTCAGCAGGTTTAATGTGAAGTGAGTGGTGCTTATTACCAGAATGGTAATCATCAGTTGCCACTGGTAAGAATATGGCACATAACTGCATAAGCACAGCTATACGAAGAACAGAGCAAATTTAAAATAAAAATCTTTTACTGGATAAAAATATGATGATTCCTGGATTTGGACTTGATAAAAATTTAGGAAGAAGAATTAAAATAGCACACTAGTGTCTCTCAAAATAAGAGTGTGTATGAATCACTAGAAGTTCAGTTTTGGTTTTTGTATTTTAAGCAAAAAGTTAAAAAATGAGTTTGGCAATGACATCAGTTTCATGTACTGACAGCAGAGAGATCTTTGCAACTGTTAAGGATTATTACTAAAATGATTCTCATGTGATGACAGTTGACTAATGTCGGTAATTGCAAAGAAATGTACCGAGCGTGGTGGGTGAACGGTTAACGTTCTGTACTCACATTCAGGAGGACGCGGGTTCGAATCCCCGTCCGGGCATGCAGATTTGGGTTTTCCATGGTTTCCCCAAATCACTCCAGGCAAATGCTTGGTTATTTCCTTCAAAAAGGCCATGGCCAAATTCCTTCCCGTTCCTTGTCCCCAGTCCCATCCTCCCTCTAATGACCTTTGTCGTCAACAAGACTTAAAGCAATAATTAAAAAAAAAATACAAAGAAATGTATCCACTTTGTAACTGTCAGCAGATCGAAGTGTTTTTGTAACAGCCTCTTTTTGTTAGAAGGAGCATTTTTTTCAATACTGAATTTATTTAATTCTACAACAGCAAGTTTATTGTCAGAACGGAGACTTTCCCAATTGCAATGAAGTCTTGACGGGTGTGTTGACATCTGAACTGCCTCAGTAACTGTAGGTCAGCTGACCAGTACAGATGTTTTCGTACCTGAGGAAGATGACTGAGGTAATCGTCGAAACATCGAGATTCCCAACACAATCCGGTGGTACACCCATGAAGACTTCATTGCAACTTTAATGTCCAAAAATATGACTGATTTTTAATCCAGTGGACTGGATGTGGTATCAACAGAACAGCAATACAACAATCTGGAAATGCAACTAGCACTATGATCCATATTTTCAGCTAAGGTCAGTAGTCATCAGTAATATTGGTGAGGGGAGAGCTCAGCAGAAAGTATAACTCTTATTGTATATCAAGTCACCATCCTTGTTCTGAACTTACTTTTAAAGAAGTAATTTATATGCACAGTATGTAAAATTAGACTTAATTGCTTAATATTTGTGACTGACAGTAATACTTCCCATAACCCAGCAAATCCAGCCAGATATGTAAGAAATATTGATGATCCAAGTATGTTGATAGGACAGTTCTAAACCTTAGATGCGAAGAGAATCTATCTCCTTAAAGCCACTGGATGCCAATAATCACTTCACCTGAACAGCAAACAATTTCCTTAAAGCTATTAGAAACACATCACCAATACCAGTTTATGTTCCACATTTTCCCTCCATATGGAATGGCTCTTTTTCTCCTCAACCAGCAGAGACCAGTGGCACTGACAGGTATTGTGAAGCACTGAAAAATTGACGGAAAGAAATACTGAGCAAGGGTGCAGGCGTTCTCCATGACTACGCTCACCCACACATTGCCTGTCAAACTATTGCCCAGAGAGCAGTGTTCTCTGTTCAGCAAACTAAATTGTTATACATATTACAGGCTCCATCACAACCTAATGATAAACCTGTTACCATGCATTCAACGGATCGCGGTGTGATAAAATCAACCAGTCAAATAGCTGTCTTCACAAGTGCAACTGATTACTTGTAAGCAGACTGCAAGGGTCCTCACAGACTGTCTCTTGACAATGGGCCTGATTCTTCAGTCCCTCTAAGTCACACTCTGAATAGGACAATTAGAACTGATACTGCAGATACAATGGTGAGTCAGTAAATAAGTCTTAAACCTTCGTTTACAATAAAACAAGTTTAAAGTCTGCGCAGGTATTTTGCAAGCTGGTGGCAGCATTTGTATGTTTCTCATTGCAGGTGCACATCATCATATGGGCATCTGGTCAGTCAGTGGCAGAACTGATGGCAAGTGTATTGCAGGAGTGTACATGAGAACAGAATGTGGTTGTGCACTTTTTGTGGAAAAAAAGGACTGTCTACAGAAAAACTGCATAGCTAAATGCATCTCGTGTATTGCGAGATATGTTTGTCATGGAAAGCTATGTTCAATTGGATTCAGAAATTTAGCATGGGAAGGTGACACATGAGATATCAGAAGCATCCTGCAGAGATTTCAACTGAAATCTCAGTGCAGTTTGTGGATCGAACATGTTTGTTGACATGGAACTGCTTACATCATCCATGAGCATTTGAAGTTTCGCAAACTTTGTGCATGGTGGGCGCCATGCCAATTGTCTCACTCATTGCACTGGGGAAGAAGAGGACTTTATGGCATGAATTGTAACAGGTAATGAGTCTTTTCATCACTTTCAATCAGAATTACAAATATCTTCTATGAATTGGAAACATCCAACAAAAAAGTTCAAGATGATTTCATCAGTCCACAAGGTTTCACTCATCATATTTTGGGATACACAAGTCATCATCCTATTGAAATTCCAGCCTAATGCCGCATTGCACTACTCTGTGGGAACTCCGATAGGCCATTCACAACTAATGACTTGGACTCCTTATAGTGGGTGTGATTCCTCTGAATGACAATTCCCTCTATCACACAGTAAGTCCAATTCGGGAGCTGTTGTGAACATTTCATTTGGAATGCTTGGAAAAGACTTTTTTTTTTTTGGCTGCTGGAGGATGGGATCAGTGTCTGAATGTCCTGGGTGAATTTGTGGAAAAATGAAATAAATTTCAGGAAGTTTATTGAATTATCTTCATACTTTCATAGATAGTGGTTTCAGTCTAGAAATCATTAAAATGTGTATTTGTATCTCGGCTGAGAAATTTTTCAGGTACTATACGAGTTTATACTCCGTCACTGGATTAAACTGGTGTTGATGAGTAGCATTGAAAGTTTTCACATATCCCCACAAATCCATTGCCTGTGTACACTGTTCCTGTATTGCAAGCACTTCTCGGTGGTCCATGACCTGGCGCCAATGAAATGCGGTGTAGTTGGAATTCCTGTATAGGCTATTGATGCCCCCATAATCTTTTTTTGTGTGTGTATCGAGGAACTTTTCAACATTTGTATGAAATTGTAGTCCAATAAACTGGAACAGTTCTCTTACAGTTTTGTACGGAGCCATACACAAATCTTCGTAGCGAACTGCTCTGAAGCGACCTGGATATCGCAACGACAGCTGCTTCGCTGACTTATAATCTTCAACGAGGTGGCTGCATAAACCTTTTGGTACACTGCAGTCAGGAGAACGTCGACACCAAGAAAAATCCTTACGAGACTGCAATGTTCCCCGAGGATCACGAACCAGGAACACAACACGCACGTTCAGACTCGAGTCCGCAAGCAACTGTTCCGCAAGACTTAATGCCAATCTTACCACTTTGACGCTTTGAAAAGGAAAAAGCCGACAAACTGGAGTGATAAGTTCTGACAACGAGCATAGAAAACGGCGTCCGCGGCACTTGCTCCACAGCCGAGTATTTTTCGTAAACTGGAAGGAGACCTCCCGAGCACGTTCCAGGTAGTTGTCAAGACCACTATAGTTACAACTGAGCATCGACTTGAGAAGTTCCACAGCCTCACTTCCTCTGGGTCCTTCACTTATTCGTATTTCTCCGTAAACCACGAGAGGTTCATAGTGATAAAAATTACCTGGGTTGCTGTTCAGAATATCCCCCACGAACGTTGATCCCGATCTCCATGTTGTTACAAGCACAGTTCTTATAGACTGTCCGCCTAGTTCAGGCACAAGATCGGCGAGTGATCTAGCAGTGGTGTTTACGGACACGTAACCGTTCAATTCGTCTGCTATCGACTGCCTAGCCTCAGCTATTACTTCGTCAATTTGCTTCAAGTATTCCTCACATTTCTCGTTACTGGACCATTTCTGGATGGTGGCTGTGTTGTACAGAAAGTTCAGCAGGATCAGGGCACTAATGAAGCCGATCAACGCCACACCAAACACCCTGTTACTGCGAATTTGGCAGATTTTCGATGAGACAATCATGAGGTGCGCATGTAACTAAAACCACTCTCGAAACACAAAACTGTTCCCAACTAGCAGATCACTGTTAATCAGATGCGAATAGTTCGAGAATTTGTCTACAATCCACAAAACTATGTTCTTGCTGCAGTTTCAAAAACAACCTTCAATTTTTATCGCCACTATTCTAACAATTATCCTCACGGTCATTACCTCAAACGCCGAGAAGTGGGGAAACTTACGTGTACATCGCGATACAGTGAATGTATTAATGCGCGTGGTGACGTGTAGTTGTAGTTGATACGTAATTATGTATTTATATAATAATTGACATTTTATGACAAGATTGAATTATTTATGTTGTACAAAGAAGAGCTTGCGTAGTACTGAAAATAGCTATTTTACTCGATCCGTCCGGTCTACTTTTACAGCGTCAGTGAAAGCTGACTACCCCAGCGATGTATGATGATGTAAACAACCAGAGACATTATGAATAAATTAGATCAAATTATTGTCGTTGTGTTCGTGTTGATAGTAGTTCTTTAAACGCCACCAGGAGCGCTGCCATCGACTAGTCTATCAAGGAAGCTGTGAGAAAAGTAGTTTCTCAGATTGCCACCAGGTAGTACTACTAAGGAACTATTGGCGCATAATTAAATGTAATCCGTTCAGATGAGTTTACGGATAGTTTTGAACATGGAGGAAGGAATATATGGAGACGAAATAACGCCAAATCAGTGAAACCTCATAAAAAAAAACGTCATCTTCTACTGAGCATGCGCGGCAGCCACTGGCGGCCATAGGAGTCCCAAAACATTGGGCTGTTTGCACTGTGTATACTGCTGAGAATATTTCATTTTCTAATATTCTAAAGTTTTCTATAATGCCAAGTTGTGTTGCATATGGTTGCACAAACAGATAAGATAGGAAAAAACCTGGAATAGCGTTTCATAAGTAAGTCACATTGTAATTATCGTTCTTGAAGTATCTGAAACATTAGGGCCATTCGCTATAAATTTATTCATTGCTCTCAATAGGATCATATCGTTCTCAAATTTTTGTTGGTGTAGTGTAGACAATTAGCATATGTTACCATTTTACACCTGAAAAGCTACCCTTATTGTAGACAAGTGTTGAAAATTTAATTTAAGCTGGTCATGTTTACATCGCGACACAGTGAATATCGTATTCTGCAGGCTTTACTCAAGTTTGTTTACACTGAAAGTGTACGATGAAATTAATTGTACTGAAGGTATATGTTGAAATTAGCTGTGATAATTTATGCTAAGTGATCTATGAATCCTGATATTGTCAATGTTGTAGCTAGAACTGTAGCTTAAATTGAATTTTGTGTGTTGAGGTGGGCAGCACTATTATGGCCATGGTGATGCTATTTGATGATTGATTCTCATATAAATTGATGAAACTAATCAAAAATCAATAGTAAATTTTTTTGATATCTCCCTTAGTTATCTAGATATCAACTATCAAAAATTCTGGTCCAGGCCGCGTTTTAACCTAACCACAAGGAGTAGTAAAAAAAATTAAACAGCAAATCTGCAAGTGCAGTAAAATCATCGTTTGGTCCAGTCCGCATCATAACCTAACAAACTCAATTTGGAGACATTATATCTCGCGAACTAAGCGAGATATCGAAAAAATTTATTCTTCATTTTTAATGTCTCGTCGAGTTACATAATAATCCATCATCAAATTACGATGCCACGGTTGTATTATGATTTTCTTGAGGTTATTGTGACATTTCCCGTGTTTCTCCGGCCCAGCAATATGGCGGCCTCCTCACCTCACTTCTCTCTACCCGGTTTCACTCCAGCGTGTGGTGAAGGTCCCTTGCGTCGTCTCCTTATATTCCTTCCTCCGTGGTTTTGAAAGTGTCTAGTTAAAAGCCGTGAGTTTAAATTTTTAAAGGAAATGTATACAACGGCAGTGGGCTCGAAAAAAATTATTAATTTACACTTTTGGATTACCGGCAAGTGATAAGTTTCCTACAACTATTTTTTTTTTAACCGGAATTTGAACCGTTCCGTTATGTATGGAGAATAAACCCTGGACCACAGTACAACCTAACTGTACACCGACGATTCCTGGATGACATAAAATGCCAAATCTCTCGCTGTAAGTATGATTATTTTAATGTTATATCTGTTAATATTATGGAGTGTGGCTCTTTATGTGTCAGAGACGTGGACACTGAGGCGAGAAGATGAAAACCGGTTAATAGCGTTTGAAATGTGGTGGAGAATCAAGAGGATAAGCTGGATGGATAAAGTAAGTAATGTTGAACTGCTTCATATGGTTGCTGAAACGAGAAAACTACTTTAAGTCATAAAAAAGGGAAAGAAGAACTGGATGGGACACTTAGTGAGAGGGGAGTGCTTGCTAAAAGACGCCTTGTGAGGACTAGTTTGTGGGAAGAGAGTGAAAAGAAGGAGATGCTAAATTACAGATAACATCAGAGAAATCGGCAACTACATGGACATGAAGAGAAGAGCATGGAGAGCAGCCATGTGAAAACCTGCTTTAAAGCAGAACACTGATGATGTTCATAGTACTGGGGTCCAGGATACATTTAAATATAAACTGTTGAGGTTGATGATTTTAGAATGACTATAATTTGCTTTCTGTGAATAAGTTTTGACTTTCAAATGAGACTTTTTCTGCTAAAACAACCTTTCAGCTCTGAAAAGAGCTGTTCACTTACCTTCGTATTTCATTAGTTAGGATTTAAATTCCTTACACTGCCCTGTACAATTTCGACATAAGTAAGTTTTCTCAGAATATCTACAATACAATATACAGTACTGTGTACATTAATTTTCCATTGATTCCAAAATAAGACTGGTTCTGTGGCATGTGGAAAGTTGCCATTTTACAGTTAAACAATTGCATAACAAAATATAATACAGACAGCTTTGTACTGTAGTAGGGGCCTTGGTGGTCATGAATATTTATGGTTAGTATTTATTGTTTAATTATTAACATTAATAAAGGAGATTTAAAATTTGTTTTATGAAGGAGTGAAAATATTTATTTCTGCAAGAATCTCGATGTTAGTTGGATTATAGGAAAACTGTCACAATATGACATTTATTTTCTTATCATTGGCGATTACAAGTTTGAGCGAATTTACAGTTAACATTAACACAAATTGGCAAAATCATAAAAACAACTTTTAGAGGTACAATTAGCCGTCATGAGCAAGCAAACAATTATGTATTTACTTTAAAATCCATCTCAGAATTAATATGCAAGAAATAATGATATTTGGAAACAATGTACAGTACAAGTTATGACGATCTCAGACATAGGTATCATAATTCTGTGACTTTACATTTAAAAAAAAAATCATGGGCGCCACCAATGAACAATATGCCATTCGAAAATAACTAGTTCTGGCAAATTACGCCGCTAGCTCACGGTTTTTTTTTTTTTTTGTTACAAAGTTAGAACATGGGTCTATCCTCTCTAAGACGCTTAAGGGTTCGGTTTCACAGAATTCACTATCGGATGGCTTGGTCGTAATAAGTTACCATTGTAGTTCTGCGTCTGATGTCTGCGGTGTTCGGAGATGACCCACGGTATGTGAAACTTGTCTCACAAGGCGACTACAGGCACGTCCTAGTGGTATTGCGCATCATCGCATTACTGTCTGTGTCGCCGTGCGGAAGCCACTCTATCAAGCCGGCAGCGTCAGATTTCCGACACCAGGAGTCGGACTCGGCAGTTAACGAAAAAAAGTCAACTTTCGAGTCCACCACAGAATAGACGAGCATAGAATGAAGCTCGTCGCTCTTCGATCTCCGAGGAAAGTTCTGGCTCCGCCCCTTGCAGTCTCGAAGATCATATTTAACAGAAAATTCCCAGGATTTTAAGTTATATGCTCATTTGGATTGGATCTTCAGGTTGGCACCTAATGTCACGTGATATCCCCGATACTTTATTTGCCCCGCGTATATCACAGAGGTCGGACATATTCGGCTAAGTTTGGGGACGACCCTGTGCTCAGGCGGCAGGCATTTCCCGCTAGGTGAGTGACTTCGTTGACAGCCCATCCCCAGGGAGCAGAATGTGTCGTTCGGCAAAACCTTTTATCCGCGACTTCCGGTCGCCATGGTTCGGGAAGGCCACGATTAGCTTCAAGCCTACACAGCTCAATAATTCTTTAACATTCGTTGCAACAAGATAAACTGAATGTTCACCATTGCATTACATTTCTCACTTGGAATCTCGCGTACTTTAGGAAGTTACAAAAAAAAAACTATTTAGGTGGTCGCCTAAGATTTATGTAAATTACTCTAACATTATGATTTATATAGTAAAAAATGCACATTAGAACGTGGCGACAGCGCGTCACGTTATAGTACACTCATAGCATATATTGTTCATAAATTATGTACATTTATACAAAGTAGTGGCAGGTATTTTCTAGATAACCTAGAAACAAATTCTTCGACATAGTAGATAGAAATTCTTTCAATTTTTTCCCAAATTTAATCTTATCATCAGCTAGACATTTAATGTTTGTTGGGAGCTTATTGAAGATGTGTATCCCTGAATATCGCACCCCTTTTTGAATAAATGACGACTTGTGAAGATCATTTTTACTTCTAGTGCCACAATTGTTTATTTTACTTTTTGTTTCAAACAAACTATAATTTGTGACTATAAATGACATTAATATGCATATATACTCGGCCACGGGTGGAAGGGGATCTTCTCCACCATCCCAAAAATAGTACTGACCTCTTTTAATTTGGATTAACTGCTTCGTTATAATGTCCTCTTCACGTTTTTCACTCTCCTTTTTCGGAAAAGTCTCCACGAATTAAATTGAAAATGCCGAAATGTGGGATGCTCTGCAACGGTGAAATGCTAGCAGCCCTGCAAAAATTACACAAAAATTATCGCTACAGGGATCATATCAACCTAAACAGGTTCGTTTTGTCATAGTGATCGTGGTTAGGTTGAAATTCGGTATGGACCAAGAGTAAAAAAATTACCGAAAATTCGTTCTGTGGCATCCACTCGGAAATGGTGCATTTGTTTACAACGGAAGCAATCGACTGTCTCCGACCACTTGTACCGATTCTAAGATGGTGAGTCTTGCATTGCATTTCGGATAAATATTTTGTATCTTTTAATTTCATGCGACGTCTTACAACGGAGTGAATCTAAAACGGCAAGAAAATATTACAATAAAGAGTAAGGGTTGCATGTTGATTATAATTTAAATTGGAAGCACATGTTTCTGATTTACTAAAGCGATTGGGTGCCGCCACATTTGCAACTCGTACAATTTCAGCAATAGTTGATCTCCATATGAGGAAAGTAGTTTATTTTCACTCAATGCCATCTATCTATCTATACTATTATAAGTCTGTAAGCAAACTGCTTGTGTCTTTTTACTGGAACGGGTATCAGGCAATATGTACCGCAGAAATTTGGATGTGGTTTTCAAGTTTTTAGATCTAATGGTGCCAGTCAAAATCTGGGAAAATAGCTAATGACTTATATGTACCATGGGAAGGAGCAAACAATTAAAAACTTTTATATTGGGAAAATTGTGGGCTGTCGATCATTATGCACCTCAGACGCGCATTCCTTTCGCAATAATCTCACAAAACTTTGGATTCAGTTTTATTTTTTTTACCTTTTGTTTCTCAGTTTTCTGGACCGTAGTGCTTAAAATAAACGGAATACGCGAATTAAACGTAATAAGCATTGACTTGCATCGCAACAGGTAAGCTAATATGCAAAATGCGTTAGATTACTATGTGGTGGTAGACATACATTATCTCTGGTAGACAGTTAACAATTTGTGTCTGGAACAATATGTCTATGTGGTCACTAAACGTTGTACATTAATAAGACAATATTTCTTCTTTACATATTATCGTTAAGAAAATCAGTTTTTTTTTTCTCGAAGAAAGATGTCTGAAAAACAGCTACCATAAACATCAACAGGTAACAATACATTTTCCCCTCAAGGACTTGTGCGGAACTTTCCATATTTCTACATAGGTTACTCGATTAATATATACTTTGTGGCTATAAAGTGCAAATATTCGTCAGTAATATCGTCCAAGGAACGTGTGTACAAATTTTGGCTGCTGTTCAAACGACGGCCAGTAAAATAAACTGCTATTTCTATTAAACAAGTCTCATAACCCAGATTCTGCAATGTTTATGGCCATACGTGTATTGGGTTAGTGACGACAGCAACATGGAACGAGTGAAACTAAAAATCAATTAAGTATCTTAAAACGTTATGCCACACCGCGTAAATAACAATAAAACTAAATCCATCATGCCTTATGCTCTAACAAAGCGAGTCAATTATCATTCTGGTCCAGGCTGCATTTCAACCTAACCACTAATTTGGCTTATGATTACGTTCGTATTCAAAATAAAACCAATATACAATCAAAAAAAATATGCTGTTATTACTTATGCTCTAACAAAGCGTGTGAATTTTCATTCTGGTCCAGTCTGCATTTTAACCTAACCACAAATCTGGCTATTGATTCTTTTCGTAAATCATAGCTTCTATCACAACCACATTAATACGTTCACTGTTATCGATTCTTGAAACTTTGGAATTACTTACATGCGGGTGAAATGACATTAGTAATATGGTGTCGCTGAAAACGAAGGAAATTAAAAATAATTCGTAACGAGATTAGTTTTAGTACGTGCTATTTTAAAACCGAAATAATTGATCGAATAAACATATCGTCAAAATAAAACCAATATCCAATCAGAAAAATGTTTTTATTATTTATAAAGTAATTTTTGGTTATGTCCATAGCTATATTCGCACCAAAGCTTATGCTTGGCTATGTAATCCCAGCCAAAGCTTACACATAAAATCCCAGCAAAGGTTTACACTTAGTGCATATAATTTCGGTTGTGTTAACTATTATATATCGATATAAATTTGCGGCCTCACGGTTATCGTGCAGTCCTCCATTTTTAGCTAGGTTAAATTAATATAACTAAGTTAATATTTTTCATTACAACCAGAGATACATCAGTACCAAAGTTTATCCTTATCTATATTTCAATCTAACTACTTCAGTTCTGAAATACCGTAATGGAAAATGGCTCGAAATGTGGGTTGTTGTATAAAAGACATTAAGAAAAAAAATACATGTTATTACTTATGGATTAGGAACGCATTTATATGGTATTAAAAAAAGGAATTCTATGTTTACCATGGCGCCGCAATTTGATGATGGATTCTTATGTAACTCGACGAGACAAATTGAAAGTAAAGAATATATTTTTTATATTTATCTCGCTTAGTTCTCGAGATATTGTATCTCAAAAGTAAAGAGATTAGAGTGAAATCCAGCATGGACCAGAAAAAAAATTCACCGAAACCACTATATCCACACGGTGGAAATGCTCTATAGGTGTTTTATTTTCTTTCTAGTGGTTGTTGTTAGGTTTGAATACAGCCTGGACCAGAAGAAACGCCACCAAAAGAACAAGCAACTATACCTATAACTGATTTTTGACATGCTGTATCTCGAAAACCAAGCGATATATATATATATATAAATGTTTATTTTCGATTTGTTTTGCCGAGTTCTATAAGAATTCATTATCAGATTGTGGCGCCATGGTAAGGATAGAACTGCCTTAAAAATCTTGGGAGTGATCTTAGTACATTCGTTGCTGCAATACTATCGTTGCTGCAATACTATCGTTGGCGGCGTAGATAGTTTAGAAATAACCATGGAGGAAGGAATATATGGAGACGACGCAAGGGACCTTCGCCACATACTGGAGTGAAACCGGGTGGAGACAAGTGGGGAGGGGAGGCCGCCATATTGCTTGACCAGAGAAACACGGAAATATGCACAAAAACCTCAAGGGAATAATAAGACAACCGTGACACCGCAATTTGATGATGGATTATTATGTAACTCGACGAGACACATCAAAAATGAAGAATAAATTTTTTTTGATATCGTGCTTAGTTCTCGAGATATACTGTCTCAAAAGAGTGGAGTTTCTGGTTGAAATTCAGAAGAAACGTGTCCCCAAAGTCAAATTTGGTGATAGATTCTTATGTAACACGACGATACAAATCGAAAATAAAGAATAAAATTTTTCGATATCTCGCTTAGTTCGCGAGATATACTGTCTCAAAAGTGAGGTTGTTAGGTTATGAGGGGATTCAACGATAACCGTGGCGCCACAATTTGATGACGAATTCTTATGTAACTCGATGAGGGAAACTGAAAGAAAAGAATAAAAATTTTTGATATCTCGCTTAGTTCTCGAGATATTGTACCGTAAAATTGACGTGGTTAGGTTGAAATGCAGCCTGGACCAGAAATAAACTATCGCCATGTCCATATTTGATGATGAATTCGGATGTAACTTAATGAGCAGGTAATTCTTTTTAACTTGAATAAAAACTGTTTATTTCTACAGTCCTTAAATTTTAGTTGATGTTCAAATAGGTTATATTTTCACATTCTATTTCAGTAATTGACAAGGAAGATTTCAAAATCTAGAAATATACTTGTAGACATATTTACAAACAGAAACAAGTAATATCTGAAATTTAAAAAAAAAGCATAAGTCAATGTTTAGAGCTTTAAAAAAAATTAATACTTCATAAAACCTCATAGTTTCTGAGCTTACTTAGAAGATATTGTACTGGTAGTGGCCTATATAATTTTGCTAGAAAAATCAGTACATTCAAAAATCAGAAGCTAATAGCTAATAATAAATAAATTGTTTGTTCTCTTCTGGTATACACCGCATTTCAACCTGCCAACATTTCCATTAATATTGCCGCTACAAAACCAAACTATGTAGACACATCTAAACATAAGAAATGCATCGCGAACTACATTTCCGTCAACAAAGTTTATTTCATCACGTTTAGTAGTTCGCACAGCACAAATTATCACCATTAATTTCATCGTGCAATTTCAGTGTAAACTTAACGTGAGTAATGCATGCAGAATACTATATTCACTGTGTCGCGATGTAAACATGACCCGTTTAAATTAAATTTCCAACATTTGTCTACAATAAGGTTAGCTTTTCAGCTGCAAAATAGTAACATATGCTAATTGTCTACACTACACCAACAAAAATTTGAGAATAATATGATCCTATTGAGAGCAATGAATAAAATTATAGCGAATGGCACTAATGTTCTGGTTACCTGTCAGATACTTCAAGAACGATAATTACAATATGACTTACTTATGAAACGCTATTCCAGGTTTTTTCCTATCTCGTCTGTTTGTGCAACCATATGCATCACAACATGGAATAATAGAAAACTTTAGAATATTAGAAAATGAAATATTCTCAGCAGCTGACACAGTGCAAACAGCCCAATGTTTTGGTACTCCTACGATGTCCGCCGCGCAGGCACAGTTTTTTCACGAGGTTTCACGGATTTCGCGTTATCTCGTCTCCATATATTCCTTCCTCCATGGAAATACCGGCTATTACTATCGCAGACAGTAACTTTCACTTAGCGTTATATCTAAGGTACATTTCTTTTTGCTGTAACATGCACTTTATATGGAAAAGTATGTCCTCAGGAAATTTCTGACCTGAAGGATTATTGATTCTCGGTACGCCCTTACTGGAATGTTAGTGATAATGTTTCACGTAGCTTTAGTTTCTTATATTTCATATATTATACTGTTTTAAAATATAAGTCCTACAAAAAAAAATGTTTTTGAACATCTATAAAAACTGCATCTAAGGTAATAACTAAAAGAAAGGCATTTTTTTAAAAAAATGAAATCTATATATTTTGCTTCTCTGCATTAATATTTGACACTAAAATAAAAAGGGCAAAACATTTTTGTGGGGGTGGGGGAAGGCTGCCTACTACTGGTACTAACCATTTGAAATTTGGATTAATTGCTTGGTTATAGTTTCCTCTTCACGTTTTGCACTCTCCTTTTTCAAAAAAGTTACCACAAATTAAATTAAAAATGCCAAAATATGTGAGAGACGCCCAGCTATTAGATACCGTAGGCACTGCAAAATTAATGAAAATCTATTGATATCTTGGTTAAATCCTTTATTGTAATGTTTTCTTGCCGTTTTGCTTCTCTCCGTTGTCGCACGAAATTAACAATTAAAAAATATTTGTCCGAGATGTAGTAGGCCCTACAAAAACTATTGCCATCTTAGAATCGATACAAGCGATCAGAGACAATGTATTGCTTCCGTTGTAAACAAATACCCAATTTTTTAGATGGATGCCATAGAACGATTTTCCCAAACATTATTTTTCTTGGTTTAGGTTGAATTGAACCACGACCTCTATGACAAAACGAGACTGTTTATGTTGATATGATCCCTGTTCCGATAGTTTTTGTGTTATTTTTACAGTCCTGGCAACATTACGCAGTTGTGCAGTCTCATATTTCGGCATTTTTAATGTAACATGTGGCAATTTTTCCGAAGAAAGAAAGTGCAAAACGTGAAGAGGACATTTTGTGGAGGCAGAAACTTCAAATTTCAAAAGGATGTTACCGGTTTCGGATTGGTGGAGAAAGAGGCAGACTACCCGCATTTCTACATACTTCAAGATCTGCGCGTGCAAAACAGCGGGTAAATGCTAGTATGGAATAATATTCTGGGGGAAATTCTGCTAATAGAGACAAAGTATTCAGAGCCCAAAAGCGAGTAATAAGAATAATGCGTGGAGTTTGCAGTAGAACTTCATGTAGAGAGCTGTTAAAGAAGTTAGGGATTTTAACATTGGTGGCCCAGGGGACTGCACCACTTTGGTAACCTTAGAAAAACTGGTGCTAACCTGTTGAAATTTACATCAGTCGCTTGTCCTAGTCACGTTTTGCGTTCATACTATGCGGAAATGTTGCCAGGAATTTAATTAAAAATGCCTTCCTAGTGACTAGTGGGATCAAATCCCTCCAAGGTAGCAGGATGTCTGCAAAGGGGCCTTCGTTGGTGCTCTTGTTTTGCAGCTGGTCTACGATTTAATTATGCAGTATTTTATATGGCCTTTGATCAATAGTATAATAATTTCATAAAGATATTGGTGCTTCTTGTTATTCTATACTGGGCTCTGTAATTTCTGGAGAGCACTCTTAGCGTCAGTATGTACTAAGATCTTTGGGAAGTGTTTGTCTTACCCATACTTGATGGCTGCGAAGATGGTTGGTTAGTTTCCGCTGTATAAATGGATGTGTCTGCAGGTAGTAATGTTTGTCCTAACTCGTTGGTATGTGGGCAATAATAAATGTACCCAACTCTTTCCGTAGTTTTGGATCCATCGTTGTAAACATGAACGTAGGTAGGCCAAGTTTTGTTTAGAAAGTGTGAAATTACTGTATTAATATTGTTACTAATTTTTTGTGATAAATTTCCGGCATATAGAAATGGGCATTTCTGTTGCTTCTCTCAGAAGAGCGTTGGCAAAACTAGACACCATTGTTCCTAGGTATAGTGTTATGGCTCTATGTTGAACCCAGTCTACTTTTTCCAAGACGTATTTTGATGCATTTACGAAGATAATACTTCAAATAAGATTAAGGATCGTTATGAAGTCAGTAGGGTGTGATGGACCGAAGTATGTTTAGTAATTTTCCCATCTTCCTTACGATATAACATATATGACGCCTCCATGTTAGTTTGCTATCAAGTAGATGCCTAGTAGTTTAGCCGAGGCTTCTATGGAGAAGGTATATGGTTCCAGCTGTATGATTCGTTCACAGAGTATGCAGCGGTTGATTGAAAACACCGCGACAGTTGATTTGTATACTGAGGGTGTAATTTCGCACTCAGATGTCCATATACATTAGCGGTGTGTGGATTTGGTTAGTGTTATCTCTGAGTGTTTACTTTTTGTAGAAAGTACAGGTTAGTTGTAGTTAAACGGTTGGTTAGCAAAGTAGCGTGATTTAATGTCATATTTTATCTATAGGGGTGTGTGGATTCGGTTAGTGTAATCTCTGAGAGTTTACTTTTTGTAGAAAGTACACGTTAGCTGTAGTTGAACGGTTGCTTAGTAAAGTAGCGTGATTTAGTTTCATATTTTATCTTTAGTGGGGCGTAGATTTGATTAGTGTTCTCACTGAATTTTTGCAGTTTGTCCGAAGTGCAGGTTAGTTCGAGTCTGTTCTTTTTTCTTCTTTTTCTCGTTTTTCAAAACCAGTATGTCCAGGAACTGTGAATGCTGTGTGCAAACGCGAGCTGAGGTGGCTGATCTGCGTGCACAGCTTGCAGCTGTGTTAACGAAAGTTACACAGCTGGAAGATGCCGTAAAAGGTTGCAGCAGATGTGATACTGGGAACCTGATTCAGCCATGCCGCTCACAGATTCTCCTATGTCGAGCGTCATACCTGCAACCCAGGCTGAAGAGCTGGGTGTTGTGCCTCGGTCTCCTATCGGTGACTGGCGTATGGCTTCTAGACTTCGTAGCCGCACACGGGGGCAATCGAACAGACTTAAAGGCCAAGACGCTGAACTTTTTCGACTGTCCAAAAGGTATGATGTATTGTAAGAGGCTGACTCAGTCCCACAATTGTCATCCTGCGAGTTGAAGGCCCCCCAGCCCGCTAAATCTGAGCAAACACCGAAGGAGATTCTGGTAGTTGGGAGCTCTAATGTTAGGCCATTTATAGAGCCCCTTAGGGAAATGGCGGATTACTCGGAAGAAATCCAACGTCCATTTCGGTGTGTGTTCCGAGTGGCCTGATCCGAGATGTGTAACAGGTCATCCCGGATGCCATAGAAAGGACGGGATGTAGCAAACTACAGACTGTGGCTCATGTTGGCACCAACGATGCTTGTCGCCTTGGGTCGGAGGTTATCCTCTCTTCCTTCCGGCGGCCGGCTGAAAGGTGGCTAGTGGCCGCAAGATATCTGCAGAGCTAACCACCTGTTGCATCGTAGACAGAGTTGATTGTGGACCACTGGTTTAGAGCCATATTGAGGGGCTGATTCAGTGTCTACGACGTTTCCGTGATGATATTGGCTGCAGATTTCTCGATATTGGCAATAGGGTTGAATCATGTAGGGTTCCCCTGAATAGGTCTGTTGTGCACTCACTACACACGTGAATCGGCTACACGGGTAGCAGGACAGTGTGGAATGCACTGGGTGGTTTTTTAGGCTGCGGGAGGAAGACCCGAAATACGAAATGCAATTACGGGCAACCGAATCAGATGCAACACCGGAATGTAGGAGGAACGTATAAGAATCCCGTCAGTTAAAAGTTCTCGTAATTAAGTGTAGAAGCGTTTCTAACAAACAACTGGAACTTGAAAGCGTTATTTGTAGCATAGAAGCGGATATCGTTATCGGTACAGAAAATTGGCTAAAACCGGAAAAGGTTCCGCCGAAACGTTTTTCGTAGACAGATTACATTCTCTTGGAGGTGGGGTATTTATAGCTGAGAGTAAATTCCTACCATGTAATGAAATAGACGTCGTTGCGATCTGTGAAATCATATGGATTAAACTCAATGTTGTTGGGTCAAAACTCGTCATAGGCACCTTCTACCGTCTACCTGATTCTGATATATCGCTGAGGAGTTAAGAAATAATGTAAATAGTATAGCTTGCCGTTTCAGAGTCATGCTATGATTCTAGGAGGCGACTTCAATCTGCCTTATATCGACTGGCGTAATTACGTTCACCTTACTGGTAGCAGGGATAAGGCAGCTTCTGAAGTAATTCTAGATTTGTTCTCAGATAATCATTTCGAGCAGCTAGTTAATGAGCCTACGCGTTGTCATAACGGTAGCGAAAACAACTTAGGTTTGCTGGTTACCAACAGGACAGGATTATTCACCGACATTTCAACGACCACAGGAATAAGCGATTACAAAGCGGTAATTGCGACTGTGAAATTAATGACCAAGCGAAAAAGGGGGAAAGGACGGATTGTATACAGTTTGATTAAGGCCTCAAAGGAGTGTTTTAGAACCTACCTGAGGAATAATTACCATAACTTCAAGTTAACAAAGGACACCGTTGAAGAGATGTGGCATCGATTTATACGTATAGTCAGCGAAGGTATGGAAATACATATACCGAAGCGGACAATAAAGGGGGAGACTGATCAACCATGGTATACATGCGAAGTCAAAAGATTATTTAAAAATCAAAGGAGGATACACGCACGCTCAAGAAGGAAGTGGTGTCGCAGCGATTCAGAAACATTAACTGAGTTAATAGGACGTGTTAAGAATGTCATGCGTTAGGCCACCAACGATTTTCATTCCAACTCTCTCTCTAAGATTTTCATAGAAAACCCAAAGAAATTTTGGTCGTATGTACGAAAAGACAATTCCACCAACAGCAATATTCCAGCACTAATTCGTGAAGGTTCAGAGGTTAATAAAAGCCGCGATAAAGCTAACGTACTAAATACTGAATTCAAAAATTAATTTACTGATGAAAATAAGGATAGTACTCCCGTTTTCCCACATCATGTTGAGTTCGTGATGGAATCATTACGAATAGATACTGCAGGTATCATAAAGCAATTAGAGTTTCTGAAGTATGAGAAAGCATCGGGCTCGGATGGAATTCCAGTAAAAGTATTTTCATAGTATGCGGCGGAAATCGGGTCATTTCTGTCTGATGTTTTCAGTAAATCCTTAGAAGAGCGAAAAGTACCTTCAGAGTGGAAAATAGCGCAAATAACTCCAATTTTCAAGAATGGTGATGGAAGTAATCCTGTAAACTGCCGTCTCATATCTATAACATCTGTTTGTAGTAGAGTTATGGAGCATATTATATGCTCGAATATTATGAATTTTCTAGATGAAAATAATTTGCTTACAACAAATCAACAGGGATTTCTGAAGAAGAGATCATGTGAAACTCAGCTGATCCTGACGTAATGAAAGTTATTGGTGCAGGTTCACAAGTAGATGCATTTTTTTTAGATTTTCAGAAAGCATATGACTCTGTGCCACACAACCGCCTTTTAGCGAAGCTTCGAGCGTATGGTATATCGGATCAGCTTTGTGAATGGATAAAGGATTTTCTAACTGGTCGGTCGCAGTATGATATCGTTGAAGGAGAAAGTTCTTCTAATCTAGATGTTACATCGGGTGTACCTCAAGGAAGTGTAATAGGACCACTTCTTTTCTTAATTTTTATAAACGATCTCGGAGACAAAGTGAAAAGCCTTTTTAAATTGTTTGCTGATGATGCGGTAATTTATAGGGAAGTAAGGAATTTGGCCGATTGCTTAGAAATTCAGCGTGATCTGGATTTTTTTTGGCATGGTGCGCTGAGTGGCAACTCACACTAAATTTTAAAAAGTGTAAGACAATGGGAATAACTAAACAAAAGAATCCGATTGTTGAGAAATACGAGGTAAACACTTCAGTTATTGATATTATGGGGTTAAGCTGCCCATACAAACGATATAGTAGTTTACAGTATGGGAGATGAGATATTTATCAATGCATTTAATATGTCAAATAACACATACATGTGTATGATACATTATATTGAAACATCTTAACAATCTGACTGTCAATATTACTATCCGTTTCACGTATGCTGCGAGCGCCAATGTCGTCTGTGTGTTTGTATGCCTCGCAACTGTGTACTGTCTTTGTTTATCGTTGCCACGGTTACTCGTCAGGGAGCATCGTTGCTACTGCGCTAGCAGCCGCCGCGACAACGACGGAACTCCGCTGACAACTGCTAAGGCCACGATGTGTTTCCGCCACACCATCCCCCCACGGAGTTGATGAGGCTACGGCTGAAGATGTTTGGGGAACTTTACCTGGCGACCAGATCATCTGGTTCTCGGGTTGTCCGCCGTATCGTTATCTATAGTTGTCTTTGCTTTGTTGATTGATGCACTAGGTAGTTCTGTCACATCACTACGTTCGATGTTAGGACAATCGTCATTAAGCAGAAAGGCAGGTTTCACTCTTTCTGTGCTGACATCTACTGGTTTATCTTTGTTCAAAACAGTTAAAGTTCTATCCTGGCGATCTAACACGCGCTGTGATCCAGTATATGGTGGCTGCAGGGCACCACGTACCGAATCATACCGAAGATACACGTGAGTGCAAGTTTCAAGGTCCTTGAAAACAAAGGTCGAACTGTGACCATGTCTGGTGGCTAGTGTTGGATGTAGTTTGCGCATTTGTTGACGTTGTTTGCCCACGAAGTCGGATGTATCTTCCAGACGTACAGAAGTTCGGCAGAAGAGATGCCGGGGTCTTCTTTGTAGGCACTACGAATACCGAGAAGAACGATGGGAAGGGCTTGTAGCCAGGACATACCAGGATGGCACATAATAGCTGCTTTGAGTTGACGATGGAATATCTCCACCATGCCATTTGAGCAGGGATGCCAGCCAGAGGTGCTGGTTCTTAGCGATCCAATCAATATCCCCCAGGTTCTGGAGCAGTACAGATTCAAACTGCCTGCCTGCCTTGGTTGGTGGTAATATGTAGAGGTGAACCAAATCGTGAAATCCAGCATGCTGGCAACGTCCTCTGCAGTAATGCGTTCTAACGGCCAGACCTCTGGCCAGCGAGTAAATCTATCGATGGCTGTTAGGCAATAACGATGGTTTCCTGAAGCTGGAAGTGGTCCGATTTTCTCCAAATGAACATGTTGAAACCCGGCAGATGGCATTACAAAGTTTCCGACTGGTGCGTTTGTGTGACGCGTAACTTTGGCGCGCTTGCAATCTTGGCAGGCTTGTACCCATGCGCGGCAATCTTTCGCCATGTTAGACCATACCAAACGTTCTGATACCAAACGAGTGCTATCTCTGGCGCCGGGATGACGAAAAAGCTGCTTTTCGGAATGATGTGGTGATAAAGGGCCTGGGTTTTCCGGTTTAGGTGTCACAGAAGAGGATAGTTGTACTGCCAGGTACTGGGACTTCCTCCAAGCGAAGTGATGTTTCGCCATTGATGAAAGAACGGATTTCCGGATCATCCTTCTGAGAGTCTGCCAGAGCGGAAAAGTTCAAGGTTCTGTCTGTGATTTCATCGATCCAGGACAGTGCGTCTGCGACTACACTGGAAGAACCTTCAGTATGTTCAATATTGGTGGAGAACTGCGCACTGAACGATAATTGATTCAGTTGCACAGGCGGGAGCTTGTCACGGCGTTGTTGAAACGCGTACCTAAGTGGCTTGTGATCGGTGTAAATTGTAACCTGATGGGCTTCCACGATGTGCCGAAAGTGTTGGACGGCTTCGTAGATAGCGAGTAACTCGCGATAGTACGCTGGCCATTCTGTTTGCTTTGGTGAAAGCTTCTTAGAAAAGAATGCTAAAGGCATTTACGTGCTGTTGTAGACAAGCCCCTACAGCTCGTGTTAGAAGAATCAGTAAACAATGCTAGAGGTGCGTTGAGATCAGGATGAACTAGTAGTGTCGATTTTGCAAGGCTGGCTTTGCAGGCATTGAACGTGCTTTCCAGGTTCGGATTCCAATGTACAGGTTGAGAGCCTCGTAGGTTGGACACTGCCGAGTTGAGAGAATCCTGGTATTCTGCTGCTGACGGTAGGAAACGGCGGTAGAAGTTCACCATTCCCAAAAAGCGTCTGAGTTTACGGACTTTCTGTGAAAGGGGGAAGTTTTGCAGGGCGCTGATCTGATCTGGTAGTGGTCGAGTGCCGGCGGTAGAGACTTCGTATTCCAAGAAGGTAACACTTGTAGAGGCTAAAACACCCTTACAAGCGTTAACGAGAATCCCAAAAGATGACAGCCTTTGGAAGAGTGATCGCAGATGGCCCTCGTGTTCTTGAGGACCCTTAGAGAATATCGATATGTCATCCACATAGGCGAAGGTGAAGTCTAAACCAGATAGGACTTCATCAATGAATCGCTGAAAGGTTTGACCGGCATTCCGCAACCCGAAAGACATAAACGGAAACTCAAAAAGTCCAAACGGTGCAACAATTGCTGTCTTTGGAATGTCGTCAGGGTTCACGGGAACCTGAGTGTAGGCTTTGACTAGGTCGATGACTGAGAAGATAATGCATCCACGCAACTGTTGGCTGAAATCATTGAGATGGTGAGGTGGATACCTATATGGAATTGTCCGTGCATTGAGAGCTCGATAGTCTCCACAGGGACTCCAACCCTTGTCTTTCTTTGGGACCAGGTGGAGAGGCGAGGACCATGGTCCCTCTGACCGGTGCGCTGTGCCCCCAAGTAACATTGCTTCGAACTCTTTCTTAGCAATCTGAAGACGGTCTGGAGTGAGGCGACGAGGACGACAAAAGACAGGTGTTGTGCGAATAAAATGTACGGTAGAGTGCTTTACTTCTCTCGGCATTCCAGGTGGGCGAGTGAGATCTGGAAAATCTCGCAATATTTCATGAAAAACAGTAGTGGCATTTAGTGATTTCACACTAGGTTGCTTCCAGTTAGCCGGCTGTACAGGCACTGAAAATCCTGTCAAGCTGTCAATGATACACTTGTTGTGACAATCCGGGAGCAAGTGATAATGTGCAAGGTAATCGGAGCGGCTACATCAGCTATTATAAATCTCCAAGATAAATCGCGCCGCAAGCCGAGTTTCAGCTTGAGAAACAAAGTGCCATAGGTATGAACAGTAGAGTCATTTGTTGCGTTGATGACGCCCCTTTACAATTTTTTTTGGGAAACAGCATAAATCAGAACCAGTATGGATTAAAAAATTTTGTCTGCTGTTTCTGTCAAAGACAAAGAAGCGGTTACCACCTGTTGGGCAGCCGTTTACCGCCATCACTGGCTGCCGTTGGGGTTTAACTGAAAGTTATATGGTTGTTGGCATTTGCGAGCTTGGCCATGGAAACGGCGGTGGTACCAACAAACCTGAGAGGTATCAGTACGCGGCGAAGAATCGCGGCTGTTGTGAGCGTGGCGCGGCTTCGGGGGCTTGCTTCGAGAACGTGTGCGAAATGAGGCTTGCAATGTAGCCAACTGGTGCGAAAGTTCTTCCATGCGCTTTGCAAGCTGACTTACCTCGGTACTAGCAGGTAGTATACCGATAGCATTAACATCGGCGTGCAGAGCAGGTGTATAAACTTCCATAATTTTGTCGGCTATTATTGCAACTTTATCTAGTTGTGTGTCGGCTTGAGCTTGCAAGATAGCTTGTACCTGTGACGGCCCAGCTGTGAAATTATATAAGCGTACTTCGTCGAATCTTGCGTGATGCCCGCGATGCCAAATTGTGCTTCTGCCTGTGGAAAACACAATGCCGGTTTTTCCGGCCAGAAAATTGGCAATTTCACGGCAAGACGGTTAACAGATGTGCCGACCTGCGAGACTGTAGATTGCGGGGGTTGCTGTTGAAGATTTGCTGTCGCAGAATGTGATTTGGCTCCTGTAGCTGGCGCAGTTGTTCTTGAAGTTCGTCCATCGATCAGAAGAGTTCGGATTTTTCGTCGTCTGGGTCACCAATTATGGGGTTAAGTTGCCCAAATAAACGATATAGTAGTTTACAGTATGGGGGATGAGATATTTATCAATGCATTTGATATGTCAAATAACACATACATGTGTATGTTACATTATATTGAAACATCGTAACAATCTGACTGTCAATATTACTATCGGCTTCACGAATTGCTGCGAGCGGCAATGTCGTCTGTGTGTCCATATTCGTACGCCTCGCCAACTGTGTACTGTCTTTGTTTATCGTTATCACGGTTACTCGTCAGGGAGCATCGTTGCTACTGCGCTAGCAGCCGCCGTGACAACGACGGAACTGCACTGACAACTGCTAAAGCCACGATGTGTTTCCGCTACAATATGGTCGATTCTATGAAATATGTAGGAGTAACAGTACAAAGGAACATGAAATGGGACTTACATATTAATTCGTTAGTAGGTAGAGCTAATTTTAGGCTACGAATCCTAGGTCGAATCTTGAAAATTTTTAACGAACAAACACAGGAGATAGCGTACAAATCTCCTGTGCCTCCACATTTGGACTACTGTTGTGCCATCTGTTATCCGTTTCGTAAGGGGTTGATCGACAGTATAGAGAAAGTACATAGAAGAGCCGCTCGATTCTTGACCACTTGGTACAGTCCTTATGAAAGCGTCACAGAACTGATTAGTAGACTAGGCTGAGAGTCTCTGGTAGATAGACGATTCACGCTTCGTATAAACTTATTAGTAAACATGTGTACTCCCACTTTCACTTACAAGTGTAGTGAAATACTTCGTCCACCAACCTATTTGAGTCGGAATGACAGGAAAGATAAAATTAGAGAAATAAGGTGTTGCACTGATTCTTATATGAACTCTTTTTTTCCCCTCGTACCTTTAGGGATTGGAATGCACAACAAAGAGATTAGCTTTGGTGCTGAGCACCCTATTCCACGCACAATTTTGTGAATTGCAGAGTATATATGTAGATGTAGAAGAGTCAGAGCTTCGTCTCTATACTGGATGCGGGAAGATAAAGTCAGGCTTCCGATTTTTGTTCCAGGGCTGCGAATTAGATCATCCGGATTACCTTCTTAGACGACACATCGTAAAGTCAGGATGTTTCTTTCACACTCAAACACGCACACACACATAATCCCAAAAGAAACTGCACATTAACACTCATACACACACAGACACACGCTGAATCAGACCAAACAGAAGAAGATATTTTTATGAATTAAGTGTTGAAAAAAAACTGGCCCTAAGAAGCGTGGAAATACACACCAGCGTGAATTAAATTCAGTAACAGTAGAGCATGTACCAGAGAGGTGAGAGAATTGGGTTACAAAACTTTCGTCAGACCATTGCTTGAATTTGGTGGTGTAGTGTTGGACGCACATTTTGGATATCAAATACAGAAGTTGGAGGGGGTGTAAAGAAGAGCTGTTAGTTTTGTCTCAGGAAAAACAATCAGTAACTGAACTGATAAAAAGCTATGATTGGATTCATTGCAGCATCGGATATTCATTGATAGCTTAAACGCAAAAAGGGTGACATGGTATATAGACAGATATCATCAGCATACTGTAATACTTTACTATACGTGATTAACATTTTTTCAAGGTTTGCGGTGTATATGGCATACAATAGCGGACTGAGAATTAACCTTGAGGTTAGCCCTATGATAGTATTATAGGCCTGAAAAGAGTATTATCTTATTTTCGTATATATGTGGTACTTTGATGAAACTGATTGTAAATATTTTGACTAATTCTTGCAACTTTTTGAGCAGTACTGTTGGCACCACATTATCATATTCTCCAGATATATCTAAGAGTATAAGTATAAGGCTGTTAAGTATATTTTTTCATGGAATGCCTTCTCTATACCTTTAGTTAGGAGACTAAGGTTGTCTATCATACTATGTGCCTTCTGGAACCCAAACTGAGTAGATTGTTATGTTCCAGCCACCACTCTAATCGTTCTTTCACCAGTCATTCAAACGTTTTGGCGAAGCAGGAGGACAAAGTTACTGGTTGATAGGATTTGGCATCGTTAGGGTTTTCCCCGGCTTTCGGTTGGGTACGATGATGTGTGTAGTCCAATGTTCAGGAAAATTTCCTGTAATCCAGATTACATTGAACTAAAGGAGGATTCGATTTGCCTTACACAGCAAATTACTGAGTTCCGTCGATCTCTGGAGCTGTGTTTGATGCTTTTTTGAGGCAAATCTAGCTCATTTCGTATGAAGGGTCACATGAGACACGTATGATGCTCACCCATAAAAGTTGGTTTGAATGGCTCAGGTGGAGAAGCTATCGAAGGCGGGACCACAATGTCGGCGAATTCCTTGACCCAACAATGGAGAGTGTGAGGGGGTACAAACTTCTGAATCAATTTATTGTGGACCATACCTTTTGAGAGTGGTGTGTCCTTGGATGTTTCCCACAAAAGGCTTTCCTTCTTCTGGTGTTTCAGCGTCCTATTCGCTTCAGCATCTGCTCTTTTGTCACCGAGAAAGTTTTCCCATGTTGGAAACAGCGTATAATAATTCAGAGCTAGTTTCCTTGTTCCCATGATCCTTCTACATTCGGGTTTCCACCATGGTATTGTTATTCCTTTCGGGTGAATTACATTATTTTTTGTGGGATGGATTAGTTAGCTACGTAATTGATTCTGTTTATGAAAGCGTTGTACTTTTCATTTATGGGAAGCGTAGGTATTTGGGATATCATCTATAGTCCTTTCAATAATTCGTCTATAGTTATTCCAGTTTTCTAGATTTAATTTCCATTTAGAATAACGTTTGTGTGGACAGAGGTTAATTTTGTTTATGATAGTGATCTTTACTGCAACATGGTTGGATCCCATTGTGGAAGGGAGGGCCCGCTAGCGGAACTCCAAGAAAAAATGCTGAGCACAGAGAGAGATCTATGGTGGATTTCCGTTGTCCTAGCAAGGGAAGTATTGTTGCAGACCCATCATTTAAGTTAAATAGTATATGTTCTTCTATTAATTTTAAGATTGGCCTTCCACAATCTCACAAACCCATATCGTAGGGTGTGCATTAAAGTCGCCACCGATTAGTAGCGGTTGCTCCAACTGTTGCATGAAATAGCGCCATCCCTGCTCTGTTCTGGGTGGGCATCTGCCGGCTCATCATTGCTCTCACTGCGATTGCTTGGAAAGATTTTATATAGGCGTGATCTATAGTAACCACTGTATGTGATATTAGGGTTTTGATCAAAATTGCCTCTCCTCCTCCAGCCATTTTCGCGATAATTACGATGCATAGTATATGTTGGAAAGTAAATGTTCCTTCCTGTCCTCAGCCAGGTTTCTGATAGTGTGGCGATGGATATGTTCATATTATTTAGTGCCCTCTGAAGTGCCCCTCAATTGGCAATGAAAGAACGCGAGTTCCACTATAAAATTATATGCACCATAGTACTTAGTTTAGGTGGGTTGTTGTTGAGAATTCTTTACCTGTTCCCTACTAAGCTGGTAAGAAGGCGACGAAGGGGCTCGAGTTGGAGAGTATCAGATGTAGGTGCTTGGAATTCGTGTATCATCTGCAAAATCATTTGCAATATTTGCTCTATAAGCACTGCTTTTTCTGTTGAAGGACACTTCTCCTTATCCTGGAATTGTGGGAGATAAGGATCTGTATGATGGATGCTACAGGTAAATGGTGTGATGAACAGTAGGATCATGAGGCATTTTTGATTTTGAAACTACTGTCCTTTGCTTATTGCAGCCAGTGGCAATAGGAGTGTGAAGTGATTGATTTATAGTGGATGTTTTGATTTGGTAACGTATCTCTAGTTCTTGATAGTTAGGGATAATAGTAATGTTTCGAAGTTACTCAAGCGACGATGTAGTCCTTGGGAGCGGGGGGAATTACTTTTCATCATGATAAGACAATGTGACTGTCTGTGGGCAGATTTCCAGCTCATTATTGGTAAAATTTTGTTGTAAACTATTGCCTCACGTGCATTTTGTTGTACGTTTACTGGACATAGTCTTACCAATGGATAAATGTGAGCGTAGATAGTGAACACATCGTCGGTAAGCTATGATAGTGCATGACTTCATCGTATGTGGCCTTCACACTTATTACAACGGGTGGCACTGCGGCACTGTGTAAGGTGGTTTCCAAAATGTAAGCAATTTTCACAAACAAGTATTTTTGGAACACGAGGCTCTACTCAATACTGTGTTCCAAAAATTAGTATGTGGTCTGGTAGAGACTGTGATCTGAAGGTAATCATGCATATTGGTATCGAAATCATTCTTCATTGTTTTGGTAAGTGCTCCTATTAGTAAACCGTTTCACAGAAATAACTGGATAGGAGCTTTGTGTAGCTTGTTTGATTTCTGCTTCTGAAAGGGTGATGTCTACGTACCTAATAATCCCTTTTTATTTATTACAAAATTTGATATGTATGCTTCTAGATTCCTGTCTTTGATCGCTATAAACTGCGCTACCATTTTCGCTGAGGCTGCAGACTTAGCTTCGATTTTCAACCTGTTTCTGCCGACTACTATGATAATAATGATATCTTGTTTATGTGCAGGATTGTATGTTTAGAGAATTTTGCCTATCGACGTGGGATATAGTTTTCCGATATTTTTATCTACACTTTCCACGAAGATGTAGAATGATCCAATGTTTGTACTACTAGAACGGTTATTTTTGTTTCTGTCCCGTTTTGAATTTACGTTAGTGCTTACCTCTTGAGGGATAATACCCTGATTAGCAGTGTTCTGATCGTTAGGTATTATAGTTTGAGCTCTCTCACCATTCGCAGAATTGCTTGCGATGTCAGTTACCATTTGTTCATGAGTTGCAGTTTGTTAGAATCGCGGCTAGCATTCCGTTTGTGAAATTGTATGGATGGTGAAATGCTGACTGGTTTGTTATAGTTTCTATAGTCATCTCCACGTTTACTATCTCGTTGGAGTTTTCCACTATACGAAACTTCCGGCTCTGAATTAGTATGGAATTCTACGAACGTAGGGCAGCTTACATACGAGTCGCCATTACCTGGATAATTCGGTGAATGAGGATATGATGGCTGTAGCTGGGTTTTGTGACGGTTTATCCCTTTTTTACCTTTTAAAGGAAAGTAAATCTTTATTAATTAAAACAACACATATCAAACCAACACCCGATCTACATTTCTGAACATCCTGATGATTTTTTCGATAAAATATCAGAACTTTTATCTGAAGATTGCAGATTCCATAGCGACAATTCGGTCTATTCTTTTATTTTTTTATCTCGTCTGAAAAATCTTCATAGCGGTTTCCACAAGATGCCAATCTATTGTCGACTAACTGCGATCTATCTTTTTTCTTTCTTTCTTTTAGTCACGTGACTATAAGAATTGTCAGTGAACGTCATGCTAGACTCTTCACCATAGAAATTTATTTTCTTTAATTTCACACTTAAAATAACCAAATAAATAAATGATTAAATGATATTAAAATTATCAAATTCAGTCTCGCTACAGTTTCTTGTTGATTATGCATCATTGGGGGAACTGTAGCAGACGTTTCTAGATAGTAGCATTACTGCAGCGTCGAATTGATTAGTGGCTCCTCATCAGGGGTATGGTAGCCCGAGGGTTTTTAGAGAAATTTTGGGATGTATAAGATATCACAAAGTACTACAGGAAGCTAGGTTAGTTGCGACAGCAGTTGTAAACAGTCATGGGCGCCGGCAGGATTGCTTCTAGGGGGGTGCACCGGCTGCGTTGGTGCCCCCCCCCCCTATCGGCCCAAAATTTTCCGGGCGACCTTTTTTTTTTTTTAGGTCTACTACTGACCACACGGCGACCCGGGATGCGGGATGTAGGGGGGGTGCACCCGGGATCCGGGGGGGTGCATCAGGGCCGTAATTGGTGCTCCCCACCCCCTATCGGCCCAAATTTACGGGCAAGTGCACCCCCTTGCACCCCCCTCCCGGCGCACATGTAAACAGTTACGGCACAAGGAATGTATAAACTCAGAAGGCAGCGACCTGCGTAGTGGTTAAGAAGAGTCGGCAATTGCTTGCGAATCACGACGTAATTAAAGAGAGGGATGACCGCGTAATGGACAAAGTGGTTGGCTAATAGATCTCCATACCACGTACAATCGAGTGGAGAGAGCGATGGTCAAAACTGGACTGCAGAGAGCAAAGAGGGTCTGTCTGGCAGGGCGCAACTGGAGGTCTTAAGAGTCGAGCATGGTAGCGGTCGCATCTACAGCCGCAGATGGAAGCAATCTACGCCGCGCGCAGCCCACAGCGCTACCATTAATGCATATGGGAGTGAACCAGCTTAGTCGAAGTTAGAGTTGGGGATGGTTGTAGGTGATATAAGCCCACGGGAAATCAAGCTCCGACATCAATCGCAAGAATAACTGACCTAGTTATAAACAAGAGGATTAGAGAAAGCAATGGCTATTACACGGTTGTTATTTACTATTGTTATAAATGTAAATATTGTGCATAACCTACTGGAGTATAATTGACTTGACCTACTGCTCACATGACAGAGATTCTACCCACATACGAGAGGTACCCAAAAAAAAAACGGATTTTTTTTAAAGTTATATATTTTCAATTTTTTTTTTTTAATAAAACATCCTTAACCCCTTGAAAATACTCTCCATTACAACTAATACATTTGTCCCACCGATGACTCCTCTGTTTGAAACATTTTCTGTAGTCATCTTTAGAAATGGCTGACAGCTCCTCCCTCCTTTTTTTTGTTGACCGCTTCAATGTTGTCAAATCTGTGTCCTTTCATGACCCTTTTCATGCGTGGAAATAAAAAGTCGCACGGAACCACGTCAGACCAGTAAGGTGATTGGAGCTGTGCAACCATGTAAATTTAGCCAAAAACTACCTAACAGAGAGCTGCGTGTGCATGTGGAAGAACCGGTCTCCTGTCTGCCACAAATAGGGTATTTTTTGACGAACACCGTTACGTAATCTTCTTAAAACTTCCAAATAAAAAGTTTAATCGACGGTCTGATATGGGGGAACAAACTCTCATTGAACTACGCCCTTGGCTTCAAAAATACAAATGAGCATGTTTTGATGTTCGATTTGACTTGGACATTTTTTTGAATGGGGTGACAATGACGTTTTCCGTTGGCTTGACTGTTGCTTTGTTTCTGGGACGTAACCATAGCACCATCATTCCTCAACAGTAATGACCTTTGATAGAAAATCTGGATCAATTTCAAGCTGTTGTTTCAAAGCACGACATGTTTCAACTCGACGTTCTTTTTCATTGTCAGTCAGAGCCCGAGGAACAATCCTGGCAGCAACCCTTTTCATTCCCAAATCTTCAGTTAAAATTCGCTGAACCGAGCTCCAAGATAATCCACTAATCTCTGACAGTTGATGAATTGTCTGTCGATGGTATGAGAGCACAAGCTCTCGAATATTTTCAACATTTTCGTCGATTCGGGCAGTTGATGGACGTCCAGAACGAGGTTTGTCATCAACCGACGTGTCGTCATTTTTAAAACGAGCGAACCACTCGTACACTTGAGTTTTTCTCATAGCGTCATCTTTGTAAGCTGTTTTTAACATTAAAATAGTTTCAGCAGCAGTTTTACTGAGTAGAAAACAAAATTTTACAGCTGCTCGTTGTTCACTCAAATTTGTCATTATCAGAAACGAAACAATAACAAAACAGCATTAGAAAAAAACAATCACTACAGATTAACAAATGAAGCCAGGTCGACAACACAGGCGGCACTGAACTGACGATGAGTTGTGCTATAAACGCCAGCGGCAGAAACACGTACTACACAAACTCCGCCCACGGAAAGGCTTTTCGGCTATTTTTGGGTACCCCCTTGTATAGGTATTCCTCTGTGGGTGGCAGAGCGGAAAAACAATAGCTTCTCTTCTACAACAAGTCTGTCATATTAGGGCAAGTCCCAAGCACTAGCAGATAATAAGTGATGTACACTGGTATTGAATGTCTTTTGTTATTCCTAATCTGATACACACTTTACTGAACGATTGAACTGTAAATACACGTTACCGTTTACTAGATTGTTTTAACACAGAAGTTGTTGCTACGAACGCTCCTATTATTTTGTCTCTGCCTACTAGACTGCAGGAAGGTAGTTCCGCACTTTCCAGACTTTTCTATTACAGTTAGGCTACACCAGGCGTCAAACAAAAATGCTGATGAATTATGCGAAGTTTGTTCAGTTATTTTCCTTCTTATTAATTAGTTTCCGTTTGAATGCAAAATTGATAACAGTATTTCCAAAAATAGACGCTTTATGTTCCTACTTTAGAATCAATCCCCGACTTTAATACTGCGGGGGCTTGAAAGCATAACAGTTTAAGACTCATCTATATTTAAATTCAAAGTTTGTGATTAACAGAAATTGTTCATAAGATTGACCAAAACTATCAAATTAGTTTTTTTAGGGTATATTGACGATAAAAATGCAAGCTATAAATGAACGTTGTGGGCCATTTTTCTTAATTTCGAATAAAAATTGTAAATGAATGATTGACTTTTTTTCCCAACGCAACTGAATGTATATTTTTGTTTACCAAACACATTTCACTACGTGTGCTTATTATTGAGATATAGAGGGACAACTAAATAATAATTATTGGGTCAGCTGCATCTTTAGTTTTTAATTTCCCCCCCCCCCAAAGAATTCACTAATGATTGGATTATAATTGTCATACAAAGATAAATTGCTGACAAAGAAGAAAACTTTTATTTTTTAATTGGAGAAGTGTATGTTATATACATTTATAAATACCTTTTTTCCTCCGTTAATTTTGATACATACCACACATACTTGATCATGGCAAAAAAATATGGTGCATTTATCAATAATTGATTTAATCACTTGAAATTTCCCGCTAATCTTGCAACACATCCATAAGGCATCGAATTCTTTTTATTACAGTGTTTATACGACAGTACAATTGTACATTACCTGTCCAATAATTGAAATAATTTCTTCTTCCCTTATAACAATAACTATCGGTAGCAGTGCCGTAGCTAGGGTGGGTGACACCCGGGGCGGATATCTATGGTGTCACCCCTTGAAAATTAAAATTCAATGTTAACCAAAATATTAAATCTTGTAAATGTAAAATATGATATTAATAAAACAAAATTAAATAAACAGTAGTTGTTATTCAAAAATAATAGTTTGTTAATAAAATGGTAATAAAAACAATATAATACATGTTTTGAAAGCAAGCGCTTAGGCACTGAGCTACCAGAACGCCCATATAATACACAAATAAACAAAAAACAATTGCTTCTAAAATCTCCTCTTTCTAGCTCTGGTTGTGCGATCGATTGGCTGTGTCTGTCGAGAGCTGCTCATCAAACTGCGATATTGCATTCATCAGCTAAGTTTTTGTAGACTAAATTATTTTAAAATCTTTAATTACCATCTAAACTCTTAGAATTATTGCTAGCAAGAAGAATTATTTAAGACTAGCTGTTACCCGCGACATCGTACGCGTGGACTTGGAGTTTCAATTCCAGAATTGGATATAGAAAACTGTTAGTAACGTAAGATTTGTCCCAAACAACACCGAGTCGACATAATATGATGGAAAGCCATCATTATATCATCATATCATCTAATCTGTCTCATGAAGAGAATCAATTTACAACATATTTAAAAACAGAAAAGTAAGCGAAGGTGCGGGGATGTGTGTGTGTGTGTGTGTGTGTGTGGGGGGGGGGGGGGGGTTAACTGATGGCAGCTTTATTTCAGCTTGGTTTTTTCTTCTTTATTCAACATGAGCATCTGAATCTTATAATCTAATAGCAGCACATTGTCTTCTAGACCTGCACCTTAGGCCAGGTTTACGTCCGTAAGGCATGTCAAAAAGGAAGACAAATTGGTGCCAGAAACTTTTATACAGACACAAATGAATAGTACAGTGCAGAGCAAATTGACTTCTATACTAAATAATAAGTTTTGTTTCTTATCGAAATTTATTAATAAATCAAACACTAACAGATTGCGTGACTGAGCAACCAACGTAACATTACAGACTAACACACGAATCTGTCTGTCTTTCATCATTCGATAAGTTCTTAAAATTTCGTGACTAAAACTGTTATTCATGCCGAAAAAATGTCCTGTGTCCTTCCTACACTATTTCATTGTTAAATTCCATCAATATTGATATAGCCATTTAGTCGTCAAAACGTAACAAAAAGACAGAAACTTACTTCCACATTTATAATATAATAGCTGGTACCCACAACTTCGTTCGTGATTGTAAAGTATTCATATTGACAGCTGTAGACATCTAACCACCATAATGCACGATGGGAGACTCGATACTATTACCACACACAAATACCAGTCTTCTGCGCTATGTAGTTCCGGCAGCAAAGTAAAATTTACGGATACACACAAGTCTTTGGATGAAATACGAAAATATTCGTGATCGACCAATTTCGAACACCATATCTCACACACTCCCACAGTTACCGAATTTCGGCCAACGTTGTGATCGATGGCGTGACTCTGTGTTACTACCACACAAAAACGCCGGTAATCTGCGATTGATAGTTTTCACTTAAAAGTGATACAACGTGACACATGCGTCTTTGGCAGAAATATGAAATTGCCACAGGTCGACCATTTTATGCCCCATTTCTCCCACACCCCCATAGCTACCGACATCTAACAACCATAGTGCACTACATGACATACGATTCTACTACGAAAAACAAACACCAATGTTCTATGCTATGTAGTTGTGGCAGAAAAGTGACATATGCGGAGACAGTCGAAATTCGAAAATATCCTTGGTCGGCCACTTACAACCACCATATCTACCATAGTAACACAGTTTCTTAAATTCGGCCGCTGTTGTGATCGAAAGGTGACTCTGTGCTACTACTACACACAAACGCCAGTTATCTGTGATCTATAGTTTTCGCTGAAAAGTGATACACCATGACACTTTTGTCTTTGGCAGAAGTATGAAATTGCCACAGGTCGATCACTTTCAACCCCCATATCTCCCACACCCCCATAGCTACCGACATCTAACAACCATAGTGCACTACATGAGATACGATTCTACTACCAAACACAAACACCAATGCTCTATGCTATGTAGTTGTGGCAGAAAAGTGACATATGCGGAGACAGTCGAAATACGAAAATATCCTTGGTCGGCCACTTACAACCACCATATCTACCACAGTTTCTGAAAATCGGCCGCTGTTGTGATCGAAAGGTGACTCTGTGCTACTACTACACACAAACACCAGTTATCTGTGATCTATAGTTTTCGCTGAAAAGTGATACACCTTGACACTTTTGTCTTTGGCAGAAGTATGAAATTGCCACAGGTCGACCAGTTTCAACCCCCATATCTCCCACATCCCCATAGCTACCGACATCTAACAACCATAGTGCACGACAGGAAAGACGATTCTACTACCACACACAAATACCAAAGGTCTATGTTATGTAGTTGTGGCAGGAAAGAGAAGTATACGGAGATACGAATTTTTGGTCGAAATATGAAAACGCCCTGCACTGACCAACTTTAATCATTATATCTCCCATATCCCCACAGCTATCGGCATTCGGCCAACGTTGTGCACGACAGGAAACTCCATGCTACTTCCACCAACAAACATCAGTGATCTGTGCAAGGTAGTGGTGGCTGAAAAGTGAAATATAGGAAAAAACACGTCTATTTTTTTATATATATAAGATTACACCATATATAACAGTTTTTAAATTTCGCGTCATTGTTGTTAACGTTATTGCTACTTATTGCACATTTTATTGAATTAAACTTAGCATAAGCTTGATAGTTAGATTACTATAATACTATAGCATAGGTAAAAATAGTAGTTTAAGTTATTTTGTAGTGTTAAATTTCCTATATACCGTAAAAAAATAGTTCAAATCACTAGTTTGAATTTCGATTGTTAAAGCTTTCTGTATTGTCCTATATTAAGGCTTTATTAGGTTTAAAATAACACAGTTTCTTAATTAATTAGTTCCGGAATAGTAATAAAATCAACTGGAAATAATAAACATAAGTATTCATATATAGCATTTAGTTACTCACATAGGTTACATCATCGTTAAGTTCGACTATCGATATCGAAATCAAGTTTACGATAACAAAAACGTACGTTCTAATAATTAACCTGTTCTCTCTGAAATTTAATAGTGTTTAATTGCAATCTAATATATATATATATATATATATTTATAAAAAATTTACACTTTCTTTTTTTAAACTTTCATAAGTAACAAAATAGTTGTTACCCACATTAGCACTAAATAGTATCGACCTACCATCTTAAATTTGTTTCGAAATCCATTAGCTTATGTTTTATTCATTGGTTCTTAAGTAGTTTAATTACCTAGTCGTTTTTCATAAAACTTCAATCAAATTAAATATATATAACAATTCAACAGTTAGTCGAGTATAGCGCCTATCATATTTAGTAAAAACGTTAAAAAATATAGTATAAACTTTATAAGACTACTTTATCAAATAAATTTAAGGTTTGTTTAGAAGATGGTTGAAGTATGTGGGAAAATCATGACTAGAAACTGTGGCGCCTGTCGTAGGTACGTTGCGAAGGGGATGGGTTGTAGTTGGTGTAAGAAGTGGTTTCACTGGGCATGTGGGGAAGAGGAAACGGGGGAAATAAATGAGGCTCTCCCATGGTTTTGTTCACTGTGTCTTAGGGATGATAGGATGTGGGAGATGGGCGAAACGATTAGGGAGTTGCGTGAAAGGATCAGGGTTCTTGAGGCTCGTCCTGTGGAGGCTCAGCCTCTGCAGGCGTGGTCTGTGGTGGCCTCGCCTGTGGAGGTTCAGCCTGTGGAGGCTCAGACTGCACAGGCACAGCCTGTGGGGGCTGAGCTTGTCGAGGCTCAAGCTGTAGAGGCAGAAAGTAGAGATAGTGGGTTGGAGGAAGTTGATAAGGATGGGTGGGAGCTGGTAACAGGTCGTAGGAGAATCATGGTTAACAGGATGAACAAGCCAGACACTTCAGTAATTGTGGGAAAAAATAGGTTTGACCTGTTGCCAGAGTCAGGAGGAGAAGAGCCTCATGTAGATGTAGGAGTAGGTAAGATGCAGCAGACCTTTAGGAATAAGGGCGTGCAGGGCAAGAATAGGAAAAAAAGGGTTCTGCTGCTAGGTAGTAGCCATGGGAGAGGTGTAGGCCCTCTTCTGCAGGATCAGTTAGGTACAGGATATCAGGTCACAAGTTTTTTCAAACCTAGTGCAACATTAGGCCAGGTAATAGAGGATATAGGTTCCCTTTGTAGGAGTTTCACTAAGGATGATAGAGTAGTGATAGTGGGAGGTGCGGGAAATAGTATTGATAGAAACGCGAGTTATAGTATAGAGAGTGACCTGAGGAAGGTGGTGAAGGAGGCACAGCATACCAGGGTGGAGCTCATGCAGGTCCTAAGTCGCCATGACCGGCCACAATTGAACTATGCTGTGAGGCGGGTTAATGTGGAAACGGAAGTGCTACTTGGGAAAGGCATTAGTTCTGTGTTGGGGGTTGTGCCTGTGAACACCATTGGTAGGTGGGGTTTCACTAGGCATGGCCTACACCTAAATAGAAGGGGGAAGGGAGTACTTTCTGAGTTGTTAGCTAAAGCAGTGAGGGAGCCCGTTTCCAGTGATGATGGGGTCAGGACTGTGCCTTTTTTAGGTTAGGGGCTGCTGGTGAAGGGACAGAAATAGATTATCAAAGTGATACTGATTGCAGATTCGCGATGGGGAAAGTCACAGATATTAAAGAAATAGATGAAATGGCTGAAACAATAACTGACTGCTGGTAAAAGTGGGAAAGAGGAGATAAATTCTGAAAATGTAAAGCCAGTAGTAAGGGTGTTAATGGTAAACTGTAGAAGTATAATGAACAAAGTAATCGAATTTGCAAACTTAATAGAGATGCATGAACCACAAGTAATAATTGGGGTAGAGAGTTGGTTAAAAGAAGAAGTACTAGACAGTGAGGTTTTTCCTGATGGTTACAGAGTGTACCGCAGAGATAGAGGAGCAATTGGTGGAGGAGTCTTCATACTAGTTAGCAAAAACTACCACAGTTCACTGGCGTTCATAGATCAAGACCATGAGTTACTTGGGGTAGATTTCTGGGGTAATAAAAAAGAAAAAATCAGAGTGTTGGCTGTTTACCGCAGTGGAAGAATGACAGAAGAGGATGAGGCTCTTGGGGAGAAATTAAATTCATACTCAGATTTCAGAGGTGAGAATAGAATGATCATCATCGGTGGAGATTTAAATTTACCAGGTGTAAACTGGGAAGGGAATAAGATAAATAACACAAGGGAACAAAGATTTGCAAATATCTTAATAAGGGAAGGAGGATTTACACAAGTGGTTGAGCAAAACACTAGGGGACAAAATATTTTGGATATATTTCTAATTAAGCCCGATGAAAACCTTTTGAGGTATCAAGTAACTGAAGGAATAAGTGATCATGAAGCAGTTCTGATGGATATTAGAGGATTCAGTAAACCAGCAGCCAAAATTGAAGGGGGAAATAGGTACAATTATAAAAAGGCACAGGTTTCAAATTTGAAGAGATATTTCAGAGAACAATTCAGCAAATGGAAGGAAGGCTCAGGTACAGTAGAGTCAAGGTGGGAAGAGTTCAAGGAGATAATAAGAAAGGGGGAAGAAAAATTTATTCCAAAGCAGAAAATAAAGAGAAGTAGAGAACCTATGTACTATAATAGGGAAGTGAGGAGGTTAAAGAGGTTGGTAAGAAAAGAACATAACAGAGTTAAGAGACAGCAGGGTAGTAGGGAATATTTAAAACAACTAAACAAGGACTTAATAACAGCAAAGAAAATGGCTAAAGATGGGTTTATGAAGAGTATTGTCAGTGCAGGAGGACCATTGACTGATGCATCTAGAAATTTCTATGGCTATATCAGGAAACTGAGGGGAAGGGAGGGTGTAGAGACACTTATAGATAAGGATGGAGAAGAATGTTACTGACGATTTGAAAAAGGCAGAGATTTTAAGTAACTGGTTCAGTGAAAGCATTAGGGACAATGAATCAGAAACAGGAGGGTCTAATTCGGAGAACGAGCTTAACAACACAATTAGAAATGACGATAGTAAAAAATTTGATATCCATCCTGAGGAAATCATGAAGGAAATAAAAGCTGAAAAACATAAAGGGGCTGGTGAAGATAATATTACTACAGATATCTTAAAGATAGCCGGATGTGACATTGTACCTTATCTTGAAATATTATTTAAATTGAGTCTAGACACTTGCTGCTTACCACAGGACTGGAAAAGTGCAATAGTAGTACCGGTACATAAAGGAGGGGTGAGAAATAGAGTTGAGAATTACAGGCCAATCAGTTTGACATCAGTGGTAGGTAAATTAATGGAAAGATTGATATGCAACCACATCAGAAATATATGTGAGGAACGTAATTGGTTTTCAAGCAGGCAACATGGTTTCAGGCAAGGATATTCATGCGAATCTCAGTTGGTGGGATATATGCAAGATATTTCAGATGAAATGGACAAGGGAGGCCAAATTGATAGTGTAGCACTAGATCTGTCTAAGGCGTTTGACAGAGTAAGCCATAAAATGGTAGTAAATAAGGTAAATACCATTGGAGTGGATGAGAAAGTGATTTGCTGGGTAGAAGAATTTTTAAAAGGTAGAAAACAGAAAGTTAGGGTAGGAAATGTAGTATCAAAAGAAGTGGAAGTGAAAATGGGTGTGCCACAGGGTAGCGTATTGGAACCATTGCTATTCATTATTCTAATGAATAATTGTGTTGATTGTTTACTATCTGAAATTAGATTGTTTGCAGATGACATAATGCTGTATAAAAGAATCAAACGATAGAGGATTGTAAACAGTTGCAGGGTGATCTGGACAGGATATCTAATTGGGTTGGTAAATATGGAATGAAGATAAATGCAAAGAAGAGTCACCTTATTAGATACACAAATAAAAAACAAAAGGTTAATTATGAATATAAGACGGGGGAAGAATTGCTTGCTGAAGACTTGATATGTAAATATCTTGGAATTACTTTTGATAACAAACTTAACTGGGCAGGACACAAAGGACAGGTGGTAGGAAAAGGTTTCAAAGTTCTGCACTTGTTGGAGAGAGTGATGAGGGGATGTACGAGAGAAGTCAAGGAATTGGGTTATAAAACTTTGGTCAGACCATTGCTCGAATATGGTAGTGTAGTATGGGACCCTCATTTTACGTATCAAATACAGGAGTTGGAGAGGGTGCAAAAAAGGGCTGCTAGATTTGTTTCTGGAAATTATCGCAGAATGCAATCAGTGACGGATATGAATAAAGGAGCTGAAATGGGATTCATTGCAAGACAGGAGGAGGACTGAGGAGGGTCATGGGAGTGTACAGGGCATATACTGGCGATGAGGCATGGAAAGATATTGCAATAGGTATGAAAAGTAGTGCATGGAAGGGAAAAGATGACCATGACCACAAGCTGGCACTCGATTTCAGGCACAAGGGTGTGGGAAGATTCTCTTTTTTAGGTAAGTGTGTCAGGGATTGGAATGAGTTACCAAGAGAAATGATGAATAATTTACCGAAAACTTTGAAAGAATTTAAAGATAAAATTTGTAGAGGGCAAATGTAGGTAGGTGCAGGATAGGGGGAGGATGGGTGTGAAGGGAAATTGCCACCGGAGCCTGTGCTCCATTGCAATTAAATTAAATTAAAATGAAGAATAACATTTTTTGATATCCTGGTTAGTTTTCGTGATATTCCGTCTCAAATGTGAGATGTTTTTGTTTGAAATTCAGAATAAAAAAATTATTCATAGTCAAATTTGATGATGGATTCTTATTTAAAAAGACGAGACAAATAAAAAATAATTTTTTTTGATATGTCGCCTAGTTCTCGAGATATACTGTCTCAAAAGTTGTAAGGAACCAGGCCGATACTGGGGATGAGTATTGCCTAAGAGCCTTAACTTACACTCTTGATAGCACCTCACTGTTCGATGAAAACTTACTGAATATGTTAATTTGCTTTGACCATGTAGCCAGGATGACTCAACTAAATGCCTTAGGTCGCCACAAAATTTGTTACCGACAAATTGAGAAAAGGGTTTTAGTTAACAACTGAAGTACACAAGTTCACTGTTAGTAAAATCCAAAGTTTTATTTTTTCAAAGTCAAAAGTTGCATTTACAGTTGAGCAGGCATATCGAACTCTCTTTTCCAAAGTCTGCAGATTGTGGAGAGAAATTTTGAACCGACCAAACCCCTTTAATAAACTTACAAGTTCTTAATAGTCATTGAAGTTGAAATATAACACGACACCAAAGTTTCCAGATGTTCGAACTAGCCGGCATGGCGAGTTACGACCAACCGAGACGAACGACAGACAGACGCAGGTTCACTCACATAATGCTAGACAGGAACAGACCGCGGACAGGAATAGACGACAGGCAAGAACAGACAAACCATAATGGCGGCGGGGTCTTTTTTATAGAAACGGCTAGAACCAGTGAAGTCAGCAACTTTATCACATCTTTTTTCTTCCGCGTAGCTCAAAGTATGTGTAATTTATTTAACGATCCCGACTATTAAAAATGTTTAAACTTTGACAGTATCTGGGCTTGTCTACTAGAAGTCCAACAGCAGTCCCGTGAGAAATTTAGAGTAATTAATTTTAAAGTTTTAGCTGTTTAAGACTCCGCGTAGTGATACATTCAAATTTGGGTGAAATCCCTAAGTGTTCTAGAACTTTTTACGCGCGTGCACAACAATCCGCGACAATCTACTTTACAAAAACTTAATTTCCGGACAAATGCTTAAACCTTTTATGAAAACCCATATATGTATGAAATTGTCTTAATTAGGGCTATCTGCTGATGTAATTTTTAATTTAATATCTCTTTTAATAAAAAAGCTTATTTTTTTCTCTTAATTAAAATCACTAATTAGACTTGGCCGAATTACTTAATTTTACTGCCAAAATATCGGGGATAGTGCTGACTACAGCTGGTGATAAAAGTTCGGTTGTAGCTTTACGCGATTTAGAGATATTGCAAATCTTAGAATTTCTACTCTTCCAATCGCGTGTTTCAAAACATGAACAAAGCGGAATATCTCTTAAACCAGACGTTTCCCGATATAATAATTACACTTTAAAATGATTTATATAGCAAGTTGTTACTGTGGGCAAGATTACAGGGAAATTCCTTAAAGTTGGAAACTATACTTCTCGAAATTTCTAAGTCTCGCCTAAGCAAAACTAGAATTTGCCAAAATTCTAAGGTGCTTACATGCCCCCCTGAAGATTGAACTTATTTTCCAAAGAAAACTAACTGAACATCTTGAAAATAGAAAAAAATGAAAAGAGAAAATTTAAATCCCCAAAAGAAAATGAACTATTCTACAAAATGAATTATCGCATGTCGGTTCGGTTCTCTCTCCACCATTCATATTCAACAGAAAAAATTATTACCTATAACCATCTCAAAAACTTTAACCTTTTTCACTCATACTTATTCCAAAAGGTTCAAAAACTCATTCATTCTCAAAATATCAATATTAAACAAAAAATATTAAATGTCATACAATTATGACCAAAAAGCAAAATGTGAAATATCATATTATCACAAAATTATAAACAAGTGTGTTATAAACAATCACCACATTATCAAAATATCAAACAAATTATCAAAATACAGAACATAAATGGTTATAAGTACAAATTACAAAAAGTACATTTGGAAAATATTAACATATAGAACATCATATATTGTTCTCAGAAAAACAAACAGTAATGTGTATTATTTTAAAACATAGTAATAGTGAAAAAATAAAAATTGTAGTGTTTTATAAACAATTGCATTATAAAATTCCATGTAGGAAAGTCTTTCGTTTTATGAACGTCTTGGTTGAAATATTATTTTGGTTTTGTAATGGCCTTAAATCTACCACTTTCCCTTTAAACACTGATCACAGAACTCCCTAAATGGGTGAAAACCCAGTCCTGTCACAGTCGCCATGTAAGGACAGGCCGATACTGGGGATGAGTATCGCCTAAGTGCCTTAACTTACACTCTTGATAGCACCTCACTGTTCGATGAAAACTTACTGAATATGTTAATTTGCTTTGACCATGTAGCCAGGATGACTCAACTAAATGCCTTAGGTCGCCACAAAATTTGTTACCCACAAATTGAGAAAAGGGTTTTATGTTAACAACTGAAGTACACAAGTTCACTGTTAGTAAAATCCAAAGTTTTATTTTTCAAAGTCAAAAGTTCAAAATTGCATTTAGAGTTGAGCAGGCATATCGAACTCTCTTTTCCAAAAGTCTGCAGATTGTGGAGAGAAATTTTGAACCGACCAAACCCCTTTAATAAATTTACAAGTTCTTAATAGTCATTGAAGTTGAGATATAACACGACACCAAAGTTTCCAGATGTTCGAACTAGCCGGCATGGCGAGTTACGACCAACCGAGACGAACGACAGACAGACGCAGGTTCACTCACATAATGCTAGACAGGAACAGACCGCGGACAGGAACAAACGACAGGCAAGAACAGACAAACCATAATGGCGGCGGGGTCTTTTTTTTATAGAAACGGCTAGAACCAGTGAAGTCAGCAACTGTATCACATCTTTTTGCTTCCGCGTAGCTCAAAGTATGTGTAATTTATTTAACGATCCCGACTATTAAAAATGTTTAAACTTTGACAGTATCTGGACTTGTCTACTAGAAGTCCAACAGCAGTCCCGTGAGAAATTTAGAGTAATTAATTTTAAAGTTTTAGCTGTTTAAGACTCCGCGTAGTGATACATTCAAATTTGGGTAAAATCCCAAAGTGTTCTAGAACTTTTTACGCGCGTGCACAACAATCCGCGACAATATACTTTACAAAAACTTAATTTCCGGACAAATGCTTAAACCTTTTATGAAAACCCATATATGTATGAAATCGTCTTAATTAGCGCTATCTGCTGATGTAATTTTTAATTTAATATCTCTTTTAATAAAAAAGCTTATTTTTTTCTCTTAATTAAAATCACTAATTAGACTAATTACTTAATTTTACTGCCAAAATATCGGGGATAGTGCTGACTACAGCTGGTGATAAAAGTTCGGTTGTAGCTTTTCGCGATTTAGAGATATTGCAAATCTTTGAATTTCTACTCTTCCAATCGCGTGTTTTCAAAACATGAACAAAGCGGAATATCTCTTAAACCAGACGTTTCCCGATATAATAATTACACTTTAAAATGATTTATATAGCAAGTTGTTACTGTGGGCAAGATTACAGGGAAATTCCTTAAAGTTGAAAACTATACTTCTCGAAATTTCTAAGTCTCGCCTAAGCAAAACTAGAATTTGCCAAAATTCTAAGGTGCTTACAAAGTGAGGTGTCTTGCGTTGAAATGCAGAAAAAAAAATGTCGCAAAAGTCAAATTTGATGATGGATTCTTATGTAACACGACGAAAAAAATTTGAAAATAAAGAATAAATTTTTTCGATATCTTGCTTAGTTTACCGTCTCCAAATTGTGGGGATTGGGTTGGGACGCGGCCTGGACCAAAAATTAATTCTGCCAAAGCCACAATAAATTACATAGTGGACATGCAGAATGTATATTTCAGTTTTATTACTACCACTGTGTGTATGTATAAAGATCAATTAGGGGACATCCATAAATTACGTGAGGTGAAATGGGGGAGGGGGGGTCCGGCGAAATCTCACCAGGGGGGAGGGGGGGTCTACGGAAATCTCACGTGAGATTTTGCGAAAAATTGGGGACAGTAGAGCCAAAAAAAAGGTCTACAATTTGCGCCAAAGTCGATTTTTGGAGGGTATTTCGTAAAAAAAAAAAAAAGTCTGCAGGACGATTTCTAAGGGGGGTTTTCACTGACCAGATCTCACCAGAGGGGGGGGGGTCTGGCCAGATCTCACGAAATCTCACCAGGGGGGAGGGGGGGGGGGTCCAGAAATCCGGAAAAACACCTCACGTAATTTGTGAATGCCCCCTTATGGGAATGTAAAGGGGAAGAGTAGTTTGGTTTTTGTAAAACTAATGTGGACAGTTTTCTCTTTGTTTTAAAGTGCATGTGTATGAAGTTCTATCGAAATCAGATAAAACTGATGAACATTTGCAAAAATTAAATGGGGTAAAGGAGGTGAAGAGTTGGTGTTTGTAAACCGAGACAATATTTTTATCTTTGTTTTAAATTCTACTTGTGCACTGAGCCAGTGAAATCGGATAAAAATAGTTGGTTTCTTTAAAGAACATAGGAAATTGAGAGTAGTGGGATTAAAGGGGGAGAGGGATTGAGCTTTTTCAAACCAAATGTAGATAGAATTTTTCTGTTTGTTTTAAAGTATACATGTGCAAAGTTCCTTCTCCATGAAACATCAACATTCATGATGATCGGTCAAACTGAAAACTCATATATATATATATATATATATATATATGTACTCAACATCCATTCTTATATACAACACTAGCAGAGTACCTAATTCAGATTGATTTACAAGTACTCTTTTTTTATATTTCTTATGTGAATTACGTGTACCAAGTTTCATTAATTTGATACCAGTCATTTTGAGAAGTAAACTAAACATTCTGTTTGTTTTAAAGCATATGTGTGCAAAGTACCTTCAAAATCGGATAGAAAGTGTAGCTTTGTCTAAAGAATATTGACACTAATTAAGGGGATGCAAAGGGGGAGACGGTTTTTTGTAAACAAAATATGAACAGTAATTTTTTAAAGTATATATGTGAAAACTTCCATTGAAATTGTATAATAAGTGTAGGTTTGTATAAAAATTAAGGGGTGTGAAAGTGGCGAGGGGATGTTTTTTTTCAGACTTTAATCGAGATCAGTCAAATGATGTTTTTTTTAAACTGCTTTACGTCTCTTTCTAACATCGAGGTCTTTAGAGACGGGAAAGGATGGGGGCAAGGAATGGGAAGGAATTCGGCCATGGCCTTTTGAAGGAAGCATCCCGGCTTTTGCCTGGAGTGATTTGGGGAAACCATGGAAAACCCAAATCTGAATGCCCGGACGGGGATTCGAACCGCCGTCCTCCCGAATGCGAAGCGAGAACGCTAACCGTTACACTGCCCCGCTCGGTCAAATGGTGTTGACTATAGCTTTATGTAAAGAACATTGACAAAAAATAAGGGGGGGGAGGGGTAGGGTTTATTCAAACCAAAAGTGGATAGTATTTTTCTGTTTATTTCAGAGTATACGTGTGCAAAGTACCATCAGAATCAGTTAACAAATGTCAGTTTGTATAAAAATTATGGGGAGTGAAGGGAGAGAGGGGTGGCGGTTTTTGGATTATTTTGGTTGGAAACCTTCTCCAGGAAAAAAAAAAACTTACATGTGCTACCTTTCATTGTGATTGAGCAAATGGTGTGGACATCATATATATGATTCACAGAAACAAACAAGACGTTACTTATTGAGTATGTATGCTTACCAGCATATGACATCACAGGCATCATTGGCCTGCACCAGGTTGCAAAGGTGTGGGCTTTTAAATGTTGGAATTTATGTAAAACTAGCATTTGCCTGCTGCTTCACATGCGTGTGCTTTGGTATGTGGAAAAATTCTTAACTGATTTTATTCTATTACCAAATATCAACGTTGAGAGGCATGAATTGTAAATATAATCTTAAAACTTTTCTTTGTTTTAGTTATTACATTAGGTTCAGATTTAATAGTGATGCCATATTTGTAATGTAGTACAATTTAAGAAATAGTAGAAAAGCTATCTATTTCATAGAGATAATTATTGTGCGAAAAAAAAGGGGTTTTATTTTTGTGATATAAGTAAGTGAAGCAATGTTTAACAGAAATAAGATGTTACCTTTACCTTACTTGGTAGGTCGGTCACAGTAATACCTCTGTGTACAATTTTTAAATGCTGATATGGAGGTGCACGATAACCATGGTGCCGCAAATTTATATTGATATATCAGTTACCTACAACTTTGTGCTCTTGGTAGAGTGTTATAATATATTCTTTATTAATAATAACAGTAATGAATATTTAAATGTAATAATAAAAAATTGTTAACATTTTATATAAAAAATTCAATAATGTTTAGTGTCTAAATAGAAATTTACATGGATTAAAACTAGCCTTACGCAGTATCACACGTTAAGAATTATTTTTAATTTCCTTCGCTTTCAAATCGCCATATTACCGATTCCATTATTTCAGCCACATGTAAGTAATTCCAAAATGTCAAGATTTGATCACAATGCAGTGTATGTGTTAATGTGCATGTAACTGAAGCTATGATTTTCAAACGGCAATATTATCGGAGGTTGTGGTTTGGTTGAATTACAGCCTGGACCATGATGAGAACTGATATGCTTTGTTAAAACGCTGATTGATTTAGCTTTATAATTTATGTGGTGTTGCATTAGGATATGAATTATTTTTAATTCCTTTTAATTTCAATAAACCCCTTATTATTGATGCCATTATTTCAGTCACATATAAGTATCTTCAGGAGGCCAAGATTATATAGCGAAACAGTGAATGTATTAATGCGCATGTGGCAGAAGCTACAATTTTTGAATGGAATCAATTGCCAACTTTGTGGTTAAGTTGAAATGCAGCCTGGACCAGACTGAAAATTGACATGCTTTGTTAGAGCAAAGGCATAAGGGATTTAGTTTTATAATTTACGTGGTGTAGCATAAGGTTCTAAGACGCATAGTTAATTTTTTGTTTCATTGGTTGTATGTTGCAGTCGTCGTCATCACAATAGCACGCATAGCGATAAACGTTATGAAATCAAGATTACGAGAGATATTTAATAGAAAGAATTTATTTTACAGTTGGTGGTTTGAACAGCAGCCACAATATGTACACAGGTTCCTTGGGCGATGTTATTCAAGAATATTTGCACTTGATAGCCACCAAATATACAGTAATCGCGTAAACTCCATCGGAATATGTGCAGTTCTGTACATATTATTATGGAAATAGTACGTATTTTTATCTGTTGATATTTATGGTAGCTGTTTCTAAGAAATATTTCTTCGAAAGAGGGGGGGGGGGGGGAACAACTGAATTTTGTATCCTAGCTATTTACGCAGGTTTTGATTCGGACCATTAGCTCTAAAAATTTGAAAACCCCATCCAAATTGCTGTGGTACTTATTGCACGATACCCGTTCAAATAAAGGGACACATGCAGCTTGTTAACAGATTTATAATAGTATACATAGATAAGCATTTTCATCAAAAAAAATATATATAGTACAGATATAGTACAGTGAAACTTCTGTAATTCAAACTTCTTTTAATTAGAATTTTTCGATAATTTGTACTAAACTTGAGTAAACATAACTCCTATAATTCAAATTACTTTTTTGTTAATTCAAAGAAAATTTGTTCGTCTTTAGGAAGAGAACTTGTAAAGCTTTTTTTTTTTACAGTAATTATTAATGTCATTGTCCAGAGCACATGACCCAGTCTTCTCAATTGTATGTGGTGACTCATCAACCAGCCAGTCATTTGTGTAGCAGTTTAGTCAACTGTGGGAGTCTTGTCTGCTATTTCATGTGTGATTTTAAGAGTACAGTAGCAATGTAAAGTTCATTCTTGTTGTGTACTATTTTCTGTGCAATTTAGGTGCATTTGTTTATCGATATCTTGCATTTTACAATATCCCCAAACTTCCATGCTACATCAAGGGTAAGGCTAATGTGAGTGTTTCTCTCTTCATTGCTTTGAATAAACTGCAGGACTTTACGTCATTGAAAAAAATAAATGTAAAAAACGGTAAACAATTTTTATTTTGTTTACTAAACTTTAAATTTTGCTTTGTACAGTAGATTTGTAATAAGTTAAAGTGATGTCTAAATAAAGAAGTTAAAACTTAAGTTTTAAGGACATTTCTGCCTATTTTTAGAAACACTTCCTAATTCAAATTTTTCGTAATTCGAAGTTTATTTATGGCCCCTTCAGATTCAAATTAAAAAAGTTCCACTCTACTAGGTGGATAACATGTATCAATAAAAAAATCTAAAAAATAGAGAAACAGTCAGTAAAATCCTCAGTTGCTGATATAATACTTACAATAATGCCCTACTGTTCACCAGTAGAATGTTAGGGACTAAACCGCATACCGGGGTGAGTATCGGCTTCTTCACCTAAACTGTTGCACCTTCATAATACTGTTAATGTTTAAGAAATGTTCAGAAACCGTGGTTAACCTTCAGAAATCGCTAACTGCACAATAGAGTCAGTCACCACTTACCTAAATAAACCCTAGGTAAGAAAGGTGTTATTTTAGAAATGAGAAATGGTAAAGTTCAGATCACTAAATCAATGTAGTCTTGAAAAAAAAGTTCCACACATTACATATATTGCAGTTAGCTAAGGCATCAGACTACTCATCACACGTAGATTGCAAGAAATGAAACACAACAGGATCGCAGAAACCCCGAACAGTAAATTTACACTCTCCTACTAACTGCCCACATGCGTTGTTAAGTTCAAAATTCAAACATGGCCTCCCTGAAGAGCTCCAAACGCTACTTCCTGCTTCTATGTCTTTCCATGATGCCCCATGTCACAACACACTTGATTCGACCGACATGTCCTCACGCTACCGAGTTCTTCGCTGTTCTGGCCTGTCCAACCCGCATTTCCTTTTATAAGAATGGCATCTTACTACAGAAATCAAAAACTGTTCAAGAAAAATATTTTACCGGAGGGCTCTCAGGAAATCACTGTGTGTAGAGCGTATCCTAAGAAGTGTTTTATGATTAGTGGGTTTAGTTCCAAATTTTGTCAAATCCTCATAAAACATTTATTTTGTTAGTGCACTGGTATAGTTATTTTGACTTACTGAGTGTAGTTTTTCAAGTTTATAATTTTTAGTTTAAACTATTACAAAAATGTTCTTATACGACTGCTGATTCCAATGAGCTAACTATCTTTCAAATCTGTTAAGTATTCCAAAAGTTATTGATTTTCAAAAATCCGAAGTTGAAACCTTTGTCTTACGATTCTGCATGAAATTGTTATTTTCTTATTTACGGTTTATTTTACCAGGATATAGTTTACAGAGCTTTTCTTTAATTTATTTAAGCATTTTACAAGTGTTTTTAGTTACTGAAGTGGCTTTAAAAGTTTGTAATTTCAATTTAGAAGTGACCACATTTTTGTTTTATATTGCGACTTTAAAATTACTTATATCGTTTATTAGACTACTGGCAATTACTTGAAACTTAATGTTGACAGGATATTATTTAGTGGCATAAAAACTACTTTTTAAACTCGAAAATTACCTATTCAAGTTATAATCTTTTATTGGAAAGTGCACATGGCTCATTGTTCAAAAAATCATGTTTATAATTTTTAACCTATTTAAAACTACAAATTGTTAGTGATTTTACTCTCATTGGTATAATTATTATTATACTAGTGCTTTACAGTCTCGAAACGTTTGGAAAATTAGCAATATGATCATGTAACCCAACTTGGTTGTTTACAATTTTGGATAGTTAAGGATTACGCTTATTTAGGTAAGTTTAAAAGTGATCTATTATAAACTGTTTATTTATTATTATCTGTTTATTTACTTTTCTGACTTTAGTGCATCGTGAATTTGTTTTTAAGCTGAAGTACTATGTACTAACATTAACCCTCTTTCTTATTGCTTTTTAGCTGATTATTAAAGACACCAAAAGAAAGGTAGCTTACAAGAACTACCTTTTGATAATGGTTATATGGTTTTGAAAGGTCATTTCTCACCAAGAAAATCATTTTGAAACAGTCTGAATTAAAGATTAACCAGCTTCTGGCAAAAATATAAACATCAGTGGTCCATTGCAAGGAATGGCACTACTACTGGATGAAGAAAATCATATCATCTTCAGTCGGTGCAAATGACTTCAATCAATACAGCAGTAGGATTTATATCCATTATACATAGCCAAAATATTGAGCACTAGCTTCGAGCCTGTAAAAAATTACAGTTTGAATGCAATATTATGGCAGTTCAATTTTTTTTTGCAGTTGGTTAATTATAGGGAAAAGTTATTACATAATGTTAATGGCCTTGATTTTGTAATGTTCTACATATTTCATTTACAGTTCACATGGCAATACAGTAGTAACTTCTACTGAATTAATAATGACTGAAGTATAGAACCGGTGAAATGGCACTAATGAAAGCAATTTAAATGGTTTGTAAGATTTCAGAGTGAATTATACTGTAACAAAATGTGCCAGTTGCGATTCTGGTCAACTTAACCACAACCTCCTCTAATATTGCATTTGAAAATCATAGCTCTTATTATCCTCATATGAATAACAACGGGCATCACCTATGGTGTTAATAATGCAACTAAGGAAAATGGAAGCGGCTTCTAGGCGATATAAATAAGTAAAGAAAGGGAAATTAACCCACCACATACCAAAGTGGACGGATGCGATGAGAGAACACTAATGCGGACAAACAACTACACAATATTTCGGCATCTGCCTTGCTCACAAATAGAAAAACGGGCCATTAGGCTCGGAACGTGTGCGCACACCGAACATTTTAGTTTGAAACGTTATTGTTTGAAAATATGTAAAGAAAACAAATCAGTGACAGGAAATAAAGGAGGTGGGTAGGAAGTCACTCGAAGGCAAGAGGCAGGGAATTAAGCATACATTGATGATGAGGACTCTATGGATATTGAGAAAGGAATTACAAGTAGTACATGAAAGGGAAGACCATAAACTAGACACAGTGGAGTGAGAAAATTTACGTATAGGAAGTTGGAAGAATAAATCACAGGATATAATAAACAGATTACTTTCAAACACTGAAAGATTTTAAATCATAGATTCGTGTAATGAACAAGCATGTGTGAAAGGAAATTGTCAATGAGGCATATACTCCATTGGAACTATAACTACATATATAACTCTGTAAACAGCAGTTGCTATGAGGTTTCTTTGTCCATGCATCTCACAAAAAATACTGAGTCAATCTGGATAGGGTTTCAGCAGTTTGAAAGCTTAGGGCCTAATGTAAAAACTCTGGTATGTCTTATGACTATGTAAAAAGTGGACACAGCCATAAATAATAATCTGTCTGTAAACTGAACAGATGGCATCAAAGATAAACACCTTTAATAACCTGAACATATAGGTGTCAAAGATCACACTGCACTAAAGATAAACGCTCATCTCTTTGGATTAATATTGTTACTGGTGATTTAACTTTGGCTAATTAGTAACTTGGAACTTGTGAAGGTAATTTAAATAATTTAACTCATCATATGCAGGCACCACTTCACAAATATTGTTTTTATGTCTGCCAAAAGTGAGGTCCATGTGGACAAGCTGCTGGGAATGCTAGTTTAGTAATAAATATAACAATTCTATTTTTCACTCATTACATGCCTGAGTTAACAGTTCACAGTGAGAAATATTATTCTGGTAATGTTACAAATATGCTCCAATATTTCTCAAATAATTATAAGTAAATTATTTTTGAGTGCTGTAAATTCTTCAGGATATTAATTTAGACTCCCACTTGTGAGGTTTCAATTATTCTGTAGATATAGTGAATCTATGAAATCTTGAAAGAATTGTATTTATTTGCATATAAGGTTGATTACAATTGTTATTGCTATAATATAGCAACAGTATATGAATTACACACAGTATTTTATAGATCATATTTCATAGATCGGTAATAAATCAAAACTATACTTGGTTAGTATAAAAATAGCTTTTCCCTCAATATACAGATGTATAAAATAAAATACCATACCATAGATAACCAAAATATACAATGCCAACTTGGCTGTATTTCATACAGTAATAGGCAAAACTTTGGTTAAATAAGTGAAACAGCCATATGTGCATTTCAGCAAAATAATAAAAATACAACTCTTTTTTTATTTGAAGTCCAGTGTTTTATATACGCTGATCCACAAATGTTTTAGGGAGTTTTCACCTGGTCCATGAAAGTCCAATACTGCTTCTACAGGAACTGTTTTTGCCTTTGTAAAAATGAGCATATTTCTTCTATATACCCAGTGACATATTAACCAAACAGCACATCATACCACTATTTAATGGGGAAGCATTATACTGCTCTTCACTGTTTCCTGGAAAAAAACAAGAAGAAGAAAAGAAGATATTTTATACATGTAATCCAAGCATTGACCGACAACCATTTCAGATTCCCAACATTAATTTACCTTCAAATCATCAATTGTTTTGTCCCAGTTATGTTCAGCAATCACCATTACTGAATGAGAGATCAAATTAATAACTTTATCAATATTCTTTTTAAATGTCTTCATCACGTCTTCAACACACACCTTATCACCAGACTCTTTCCAACAATCGTAATCTGTGATTAAAGCAATTGCTACATAGCATAATCCAGCCTCTTTAGCTAAAACAACCTTAAAACAACAAAATATTGATTAATCACACAGATTCATTAAACAACTGAATAAGATAAAGGGACAACAGTTACCTCTGGCACAGTAGTCATATTTACACAGTCAGCTCCCCACAGCCGGTAAAGTTTACTTTCTGCTAATGAAGAAAACCGTGGACCCTCAATACACACAGAGGTGCCTGTTGGCTGACAATGAAGCTTCAAATCTCGTGCTGCCTTCAAGACAACTTCTCTAGTCACAGGACAGTATGCAGGATTCATTGGTAAATGACAAATCCCTGAAGCTAGCTCAGAAGAACCATCATAAAATGTCTGTTTCCTTCCTTGAGTCCTGTAAAAATATATATATTTTTTGTAATATTATTTTTATAAGTTTGCTGCCAGATTGAAGATTATATTGCAGGGACACACTGAGAAAGCCTTCGTTCACACAATAATTTTTTTCTTTAATATCATTACTATGTTGCCCAAGCAGTAATGGCAAGAGATTGTAATCACTTACCTGTCTATTACAGAATCAAGCAAGACAATGTCACCAGGATGCAGTTCTTCTTTAAGGGAACCAGAAGCTGTAGAGGCAAGTATGTGTGTGCAACCAATTTCACGAAGAGCCCAAATATTTGCTCTGTAGTTTACAACAGAAGGCATAACTGTGTGTTGACGTCCATGTCTGAAATTAATGCGTATATGTTACAGACTTGTCTTAATTAATTACATTTTAGCTACCAGCTATTTTTTAATAAGTGAATTAGCCAACTTAATAATCATGATTTCATTCCTATCTGATACCCTCATGACCTTAACATTTCTTCTCATTTTTCCTTCTATGGTACTCTCAAGAGCTATTGTTAGGAGACATTTCCCTTTCAGGAATTTTAATATTACTACAAATTCAGTTTATTTTGATCTTTTTGATTTTTCTGAGTATTATTCTGTGCTTCTTGAAATTGTTACTGTCTCACTTTTCTGCTTTATCTTCTTCAAACGTATGTCTCATAGCTGAGGCAGAAAGAAGCTTGGGGGCTAGCAAAACTTCACATAAACTGTGAACAATAAAGTTCATGACCTGTGTAGCCTTCTGGTACCTTAATATTTAATAACACGGTCGCCACGTGTTCGTATTATACACCCCAAACGTGAAGGGGACAATAAATAAGTTCAGTTAACACAGTTTTAGGATCACAAAGTACTTATATTTTTGATGAAGTTCACTCTTACATTGTCGGTACCCGAATTGTGAATAAAGCATCAAACAACTGTTCCATTGAGATTGACAGGCTAGGCACATTCACTTGAGAAGACGAACACTCACAAAACCCCCCTAACTAAGTCAGATAACGATAAGGCATGTTATGATGTGCTGTGCCAATGACCAGCATGGAGCAATTCGCTCCGCAAACTGATGGGAAGTTAACAGTTTGAAATCTAGTGGAAGACTGGGTAATTTCAAGATGGCTGCAGGTACTTTTATCAACTTTCCAACTTCTATGACGTCAGTAAAATCTTTCAAAAATTAATATCTCCCAATGTACTGAATGGTTTAACTTGCAACTAATACATAGACTTCCTGATATCGTATTCTATCTATTTTGATTTAATTCAACATTCAAAAGGGTTTCTATAACATTAACCTTGAAGTCTCTTAAGTCATCAGCTTGCTGCAGTTTTGCCGCATTTCCAGAACAATTAATGACAATCTATCTTCAAAATCTTAATTACCTACTAAAGCTTAAACTTTTTACAGAAACCACGTAATCCACTCAATTTAGGCTACCTTCTGATATGAATTTCTCAACTCTACTCCTTTTAGTTATAAAACTTTATTTTTTCTCTTAATTAAAAGTGGTGATTAAATTTGGCCTAATTAGTTAATTTTACCATCAAAATATGCTAAACAGGGCTGACTTTAGCTGGTGTTAAAAATCAGCTGTGACTTTACTAACTTTAAAGTTATTTCAATCTTAAATTCTAGCTTTTCTAACCAGATGGGTTAAAACGTAAACAAACCAAATTATCTCTTAAATTAAATTTTTCCGGACATAATGAATATACTTTAAAATGGTTCTTACTGTGAGCTTTAGTTGTGAAAATGAATGCAGGAAAATCCATTCAAGTTGAAAATTACATTTAAGTGAAATTTCTATCTCCAACATAAGTAACTTCGAAATCAAATTGTAGAATATGTTACTGCTGTGGATGGTTAGTGGAAATGCTTTTGACAAGCTCATCATTCTCATAGTCACATCTAACTTAGTCATTAGTAACTTTCTTCATCATGATTCTCACACCACAATGTTCATGTTCCATTTGAATTTTTTAATACCAAAATCAGTTTTTATATAATTTTCCTTTTTTTTTAATAATGGCCTTGACTGCTTATTGCAGTGAGAGAATGAATGAGCAAGATGAGTTCCTTGGGGAGAAATTAAAGGTAGATTCATGATGGTCCTCTTTGTTGGGGACTTAATCATACCGTCTATGGATCAGAAACAAAACAGAATTTATTTGCAAGACTTTGAAGATAAAGGTTGGATTTACACATGTGGATGGGAAAAGTGTGAGGTGGAACATGTTCTAGAGCAGGGGTGGCAAACCCGCAGCCTGCGAGATTCATCACACTTTTAGAAAGTATATTTATTTTATAATGTGAAAACCAATGTATTAAAAATGCATTATTTGTGCATCCATATATTCAAAAATTAACTGTCAAAATCATGAGAAAAAATTAACTTTGATTTTAAAATAATATTTTTGCGAATATAAAATTTTATATGTGGCCTGCGGAATAATCATGTAATTCCAAAGTGGCCTGCAACATAATTTGGGTTGGCCACCCTTGTTCTAGAGCTTTCTAATGAAGCCTGATATTAACTACATGGGATCTCACATTACAGAAGAAGTGAACATAACTTAGATGTGATGGAAGCAACTGTGTTCTACAAATCAGTGGCCAAGAATGAAGGCAGATATGCGCACAACCTGAAGAAGGTATAGGCTCCAGACACTAAGGTTCAATATATGGTAGAGGGCATGGGTGAAGTGCAGAGGAAGTGCAAACATGAGGAAATAAGAATCGGTAAAATAAATGTTTATTCCAAAACAAAAACTAAAGAACGGCATGGAATCAACATAACAATTGATGATGAATCTCAAGGAATGGAAAGAGGAGAATACAATTCACCAGCTTGTAGCAATGGGTTATGGAACACAATAAACAAGTGAACAAGGATTTAATAAGGATGCATTCATGAAGAATGTTATGGCTTGTTGGGAACACTGAATAATAGATGAGAAAGGATGAGTCTGCATAGATTTTCTTTCTTTAGCAAATTGATATATGTTTTATAGTTTGTACAGAATTTATCATACATAGTTATACATGATTACAATTTACTAAGCCCTTTAAAAATTAGTCAAAGTATCCAAACTGAAATATTACAAGAAACATTCAGTTTTCAAGACCTTTCTTTCATAAATATCTTTTAATTATTAATTAGATAATGATTACAATGAAACTGCCTCTAAGCAATGAAAATAAGATAGGGTATGGAAAATAACCAGTCACATTCCACAGATGAAGGAAGGCGCGCTACACAAAACACTTCACAATATTTTGGTTAATAGCCTGATTCATGTAGGACGTGAGACAAATGGCAGGGAGAAAGATGTGTACACGTTCAGACGTACAAGGTGTGGATGTGTACACATAGGGTGGCACTTAGCAATAAGAAATTTTTCCAAAGTTAATTTTTTTTTGCTCCACATCCCTAATCCTGTTTCAAGCGACAAAAAAACACTACATACAAAATTTCAACACAATTGCACAACTTTAAGGCAGCCCTCAATGCCTTAAAATTGGAACATAGTATAAGCAACAACTCATTCCATTCAGAAGTGGTATACTGTTACCAATTATGAGATTCTGTTTTTGCTAATATGGAAATTAATGTGGTCAGACTCAGCCAACTTCCATAGTTAAGAATTTTCTGAATCAAATTTACCAAAAGTTAATATGGAAAATACTTAAAATTACACAAAATTAGAAATGTTTTGGGTTTCTAATGAAGCACACAATTTCTATTAAAAAAACACATTTTTCTTTGCAACAGTAGTTTCTATGGACACATTATTTTTTTTATTAGAGCAGATTTCGTGGCAGTTGGATACTTTTTCAAGGTTTTGCATTCGGGAGGATGGCGGTTCGAATCCCCGTCCGGGCATCCAGATTTGGGTTTTCCATAGTTTCCCAAATCATTCCAGGCAAATGCCGGGATGCTTCCTTCAAAAGGCCATGGCCGAATTCCTTCCCCCCCCCCCCCATCCTTTCCCGTCTCTAAAGACCTCGCTGTTAAGAGATGTTAAGCAGTTAGGGAAAAAAAAAAATCGTTCATTTTCTTAAACGATTCTTTAGATCATTCTCTAAATTAACAGTTAATGCCAAAACAAGTGCAACTGTCTGTTTCGATAAAACAGGTGTGCCCATACCCACTGTCTAAACAAGACTGCAGATGCCTCATGTAGATGCGAGCCTCGATTTTATGGATGATATGGTCGGGCCAAGCAAATCAGGTTGTCTGTAGGGCATTTTATTGGAGAGTATCGTGGAGCAGTGTGGTAACCACAGTCTGAGTTTCAAACATAAGAGTTGAAGCTGATGTAGATGAGGGCTGCTAGATTTGTTTGTTCAAATTATCACATAACACTGTCAGTAACTGATATGATACAGGAGATGGATTGGAAGTAACTGGAAGACAGAAATTGGGTGAAGAGAGTGCTAGGAACACATAAGGCATTAATGGTGATACGGCCTGGATGGATATTGGTACAAGAATCAAAGCAATATGTGAAGGGAAGAGATGACCACAACTACAAAGTAGCTCTTCATTTAAGCCACAAAGGAGCAGCAGAATTTTGTTTGTAGGTAAGTAACTGAAATAAATTACTGAGCAAAATGTTGTACGGTTTACCTCAAACATTGAAAACTTAAGGAAAAAGTAGGTGAGCAGGGAAGTTATACTGAAAAACTTATAATAACAATTCATAAAATGTGAAAGAAGGTGAGTAAGGAATTTGCCACCTGGGCTACTGATATGCTGCAATAAAATGAAATCATTAACAAGCACTATTTATTGTAGTTATTGCTTCCTACATTTTTGACAAGTTCCAATATGTCTGTATACAGGGTGGGGCATTTAATATGTTTTCTGGAAATATTTCGGAAAGAAAGCATTTTAACAAACAATGACCTATATAAAAAATAATCGTACAGTAGGGGGCTACAATTATGTGATATTGGTTTTTTCACAGGTGGCGCTGTTGTCGTTACAACAAGGTCAACTTAATTCTTTTAAATGGGAACCCCTATTTTTTTTTGAAGATTCCGATTCCTCATGAAAAAATAAAAATAGTTTTCGTAACTCACTTTTCTGTTAGCCTCACAGATGGTGCTGTAATCGCGAAAAATGAATATTCGCGTTTTTTGTGTATAATTTTGATTATTGTTTAAATAATTACATGTAATTTTCATTCTGTAAACATGGAAGATAATTTTAAAGGATAATGACGAAATTGATTTTTTAAATGCTTTTTCTTACTTATTTGCAGCCATGTCTACAGTAGGTGCTCAAAAAGGTGACCATTTACTTCCAGACATTTTCTGACCCTTTGCAGAAATGATGCCTGAACAGCTCGAAGTGTGTCAGAAAATGTCTGGAAGTAAATGGTCACCTTTTTGAGCACCTGCTGTAGACATGGCTGCAAATAAGTAAGAAAAAGCATTTAAAAAATCAATTTCGTCATTATCCTTTAAAATTACCTTCCATGTTTACAGAATGAAAATTACATGTAATTATTTAAACAATAATTAAAATTATACACAAAAAACGCGAATATTCATTTTTCGCAATTACAGCGCCATCTGTGAGGCTAACAGAAAAGTGAGTTAAGCAAACTATTTTATTTTTTCATGAGGAATCGGAATCTTCAAAAAAAATAGCGGTTCCCATTTAAAAGAATTAAGTTGACCTTGTTGTAACGACAACAGCGCCACCTGTGAAAAAACCAATATCACATAATTGTAGCCTCCTACTGTACAATTATTTTTTATATAGGTTATTGTTTGTTAAAATGCTTTCTTTCCGAAATATTTCCAGAAAACATATTAAATGCACCACCCTGTATGTGGCAATGCACATGCATTTGTGACAAACAAACTAACTCAAGCGTATAATCATGCCATTAAAACTATGCCATGCTATAGAGCAGCAGTTCCCAACCTATGGGTCGCGACATGTGTTTTTAGGGGGTCGTGGAACAATCGAGGTTTTTACCACAAAAATATATCTTTTTTTCATATAACACGATATTTTACATGTGCAATAATCATGAAATTCTTAATTTCCTTCTGGATGAATGTACAAGCAGAGTATCCAGAAATGTCTAAATTAGCTGTGAAGTTCGTGATGCTTGTGTGAACGAGTTTTTTCAACTTTGTTTTTGAAAAACAAATATAGAAATAAACTATGTGTAGAAAGTTACTTAACGTTAAAATTAACCAGTGTTAACCCTGATATCGATGCCCTCATTAGAAAACAGCAGTGCCAGAAATATCACTGATTGTAAAGTTGTGTTTTTATAATAATTAAAAGTATTTTTCATTACTTTTGTAATAAAGCGAGAGGCGGCTGCACAAAGCAACAGCTCATCGAGTTGACGGCTGAAATTCCAGGATTAGTTAAAACTCGATTTGAAAATTAAAATTCCACTGATGTCATATCTTTGTAGAAAACATCTACAAATCACATTTTAGTGGTTGATTGGTAAGTTTACCATTGTGTTTTCCTGCTTCCAATCTTCCATATTTTCATACATTTGGGTGCAGTAAAACACAACGACAAAATTACCAATTAACCACTAAAATCGTGTCTGCAGGCGGTTTCCACCAAAAAGCGACTTGGAAGACCAGTTGCATTTTAATATGCTGATTGAGTTACTTCTAATCGTGGAATTTCAGCAGTCAACTTGATCAGGTGGTGGTCCTTGCAGCACCCTTCCGATCTATAATATGTTTGTTGTTTTGTGTACTATCAATTCTTGTTTTTGTTGATAGTATATCCTTTGTATGAAAATTTGCCTTTTCGTGGGATAGGATAGTCGATAGCGTATCGAGGTAATATAACAGTTACCATTCTGATATCAGATACTCTCCTATTAGGTGGGACGCGAAAATTATTTTTACTTAAAAGTGGGTCGTCAATAAAGGTTGGGAACTGCTGCTATAGAGCATAAAAAAATCAGTGAGTCATGTTTGGAGATTGGTTCTTTTTTAAGTTAGTTATACTCATCCTTTCTGTAGGAAACTGATGGGAAAAGAGTGCACACACAATTATCATCAATAAGGATGGAAAGAAGATATGAAAAATTTGTAAATATTAAGTAACTGGCTTGATGAAGCCTTTGGAGTGTTACACATCAAAAGAAGAGAATATATCAAAGGAATAATTAGAAATAAACGTTGAGCATGATATGAGGATGTTGGGTAGATTTAAAAAGAAGCACAAACGGGCTGGTATGCATAGCATTACCATACTTTTAAGTGAGGTGGTATGACATTCTAAGTTTCTAACCTGTATAAAAATATTATTTAGAATGTGTTGAGACATAGAGCATGACAGAGGGCTGGTAATGTGTCATAGTAGCACCTGCTCATGAAGGAATAGGTGTAAAAGAATTCTAGATCAACCAGTTTGAGCTCAGGCTAATTGATGAAATGCTTGCTAATTAGCTACAAGCAGTAGAGGGGGGATTGCTAGTTGAAAACATAAAATGGATATCTCTTGGCATATTATTCCATAGTAATCAGTTGGGCTAGAAACATAGGGGAGAAAATAAGGATAGGTTTATAAGTTCTGCTTATATTAGAGAGGAGGATGAAGGTATGTACCAGTGAAAAGTCCCATTATTTATGAGGTTTCAGAGAAATGCCAAAAAAATTTAATTTTCCTCCAACAAAAAAATTGTTAAGCATTTAACAAACACATCTCAAAAAGTTTTTAAAAGCAATTTTTTAGTTAATTCAATTTATTATGAAATATTGATATGAAAACTCTTGGCATGCCAAACTAACTATCAATCGATTGTTATTTTTTAATTAGTGTAGGATGAAGAGTGGCAATGTAAGTTAAACATGTGAACAGTCTGCAGTAGTGCATGTGATGAATAGGAAATATCTGTATGCTTATGAATATCAAATAAGCATTTTAATACTTCAAACATTAAGTAAAGAGATTTAGCTATTGTAATGAACTATGTGCCACAATGAACAAGAAATGATAATGAACAATAATATTCAATTTTGTATCAGTTTCGTGATAAACAGTTCTGACTGGACTTTTCAGGACAAGAACGTGCAAAACTGGACACATGAGCAGATTGCTACTAGCAGTCACGGAAATGCCTATGCACCTTTTACTGTTGTCCATAAATGCTGCACTGGGAGCTTTTGGCCAATGCCAAGCAATGCTCTATTGTATCTCAAGGAATAGGCAGCTTAGATTAGACCAATGACACATTGTGAGAAAGCTGGCTATTTGCACAGGAAATAGAGTTTTGGAAAAGTTACAAGTTTCAGGAATTTGACCTGTATATTGGCAGGAAAGGATCATATACAACCAACCCAGGTGCTCTCACGATAATATTCTGATATTGAAAACGGTTCTATGATCCAAGCAAACCAGCAATAGAGGTGCAAGTGACACAGTCGGAGGAGGGCATCGAGGGACATATACTGCCAAGAAACTGCTAATGCTGGGTCTGGAACAAGAAGTTACAACTGGGCTGTAGGAGATCTCCTGCTGCTTGATACTAGAAATCACCCCAGCTCTGATCTTTGGAAGGGCTGGCTGATGGGCCGTGTTTGGCAAACATTTATATGGTTCAAGGCCATTGAGCTTAATGGGACATAGCTTGATGAACTAAACTCTGAACGACGACTGCCACAAAAGGTTAAAGGCATAGCTTACGTCAGATGGTAAGAAAATATTCTACTTCCCCTAAAAAGAGGACCTTGAGATTCTCATTTGCCCTGCGTTGGCTGATAGTCAAGTAAATGAAATGTGCTCTAAAGTAAGGTTCTATAATGATTTGTTCAACTATGAAGTTTCAATCATTTGTTGTTAAATACATTACCAAGAGAAATGATGAATAATTTACCAAAAATGTTGAAAGAATTTAAAGTTAAAATTTGTAGAGGGCAAATGTATGTGGGACAGGAAAGGGGGAAGATGGGTGTGTAGGGAAATAGTCACTGGAGCGTGCGCTCCATTGCAGTTTAAATAAATTTTAGATTATTATTAATATAAATGCAGTTGATGACATCTGGCTAGTCTTAGGAAATGTTTGATTGTTCTGGTTACACACAGAAAGATAGATGGAATATCACAAGCATATGAGTAAACTGAACAGGAGCTAATTGTGAACAGAAATGATCATAGTTATGCTACAAAAAACCTGTTGAGAATTTTAAATGAATACACTATCTTCAGAGCCAATGTCTTAGAGATGCAAAGTGAGAACATTAATTTCATTACCCAATCATCAGCAAATTGAACAAGAATTGTGTCCCCTGGCAGCTGAGAAGAACTTATTAATACAAAAACAACAGGCTAAGATATCCGACAGCTTCTCCGCCTACAACATACTGCGGCCAACCAGTTTGAAAATGTCATATCATTCATAAATCTGATCAAATATACCATACGCTTAAATCTTCATTAAAAGGCATTTCTGTGGAACACAGTTGAAAGCATTCTGAAAACCCAAAAATATTGCATCAACTTTTGATCCTGCATCAATAATGTAAAAATAGGGGCAACTGTATTTTCAATTAGAAACTATATAATTTTTGAGCATTTTGCACAATTTTCCAGTAGGAAGGGACTTTTTTCTGTTTTAAGTATATCAGACAGAAGAGATTCGATTTGCCGGGGAATTCTAAAAATACTGTTACTTGGATCGCATTGGTATCCGGGGCTTTCACCCCATTTTAATTTCTCTTATTGTTTTACAATACCAGCAGTGTCAGTTCACGACAAATCCATCTCTAACTACACACTCTGTGGAAAAATTGGTATGTTATCCACATTTTTGTCAGTGAATGAACTTACATATTCAGAGTTTAGTATGTTAGCTTTGCCACTCTTTCCTTAACCTCACATCTGTCATGTATTAATGCTGACATTTGTTGTTCCTTACACTGACTTTCCTTTGAATTTTCAAAGAGACTTTTAGATAACAAATTGCAAAAGAAGCCATTAAAGGATTTACACATCGCATATTTAAGAATTTATACAAGTTATTATACAACAAATATGTGTTATAACTTATTGTTGAATGCATTCTGGACCAAAATAAAAATGACACTCCTTGCTATAAAATAAAACGAAGAGCATCATGCGGCAGTTTCGCATGTAAGATAATTACACTAACATGGCACTCTTTTTACAATGGCACTGTTGACAAATTGCCAGCAGTGCTGACCTATTTAAACAACTGAAACTCCAACATGGTTGCTAGTGCACATTAATCATTTAGTACAATGGTAACTTTCATTTCAAACTAATTGCATACTAGATTTTCTTAGATAATGAGTAGTAAGGAATGTATATACCAAACAACAGGCCAATTACTCATGATTACATATAAGAATAACAGTAAACACCATAATAATAATAACTCATTATGTTTCAACTTTCCACTAAAAAAAAAAAAAAAGTCTATGGTGGATATACATCTAATATGGGGATATATTATTTTATATGCGGCCCGGGGAGTTATGATGCTTTTCTAAAGTGGCCCAGAAGACCATTTGGGTTGGCCACCCTTGCTTAAAAGTAATCTGAAGAACTAATCTAATACAAACAAAATGTTTTTCAAACTTATTACTCTGAAGACTGTTGGTATCATGAAAATCAAAAATCAATTTATGTACCTAAACTTCTATCGCTATATTAGGAAACTGAAGGGTATGGAAGGTATTCAGACTATTGTAGATAAGAATGGAGTTGAAGTCACTGAGGATTTCAAAATTGAGAGATACTGAGTGACTGGTTTAGTGATACAACTAGGGACAATCATTCTGTGATAGGAGGGAAGGAATCAAAGAGTGTCTCCCTAAAAGTATAAATGAGGAAACCACAAAATTTAAAATAAATTCTCAGGAAATTGTGAAGAAACTCAGAAAGCTAAAAACACGTAAAGGGGATGGTGTACATAATATTACAGTAGAACTCCAATTATCTGAACTCCGACCATCCGAATTGCTGAATATCCAAATCACTTTTTTAATTAAGACAGAAAGGGAAAAGACAGAAAAATATGGGGATGACGTGTCACTTGAGGAACTCAGAAACATTCTTTTGAAAATTTTTGGATGTTCAAAAGTTAGTGCTGAACATATAGGAGAGTGGGTGGTGTGTGATTCATCAGACCAGTGCTAGAAATTTGTTTATAAATCCAGGCATATTTGTTCCTCCTAACTTTCAGACTCATCTACATCCATACTCTGCAAATCACAAACATTGTGGGTGGCAGAGGGTGCTAAGCACCAATCCTAAACCCGCACATTCCAATCCCGAATAGTGCGAGGAAAGAAGGAATACATATAAGTATCAGTACGGCATCTTATTTCTCTAATCTTATCCCTCCGGTCATTGCGACCTAAATAGGTTGGCGGAAGAAGTATTTCATTGCACTCGAAATTTAAATTTTTTTCGCCAATAAATTCGAACGCAAGCTACGTCGTCTGTCTTCCAAACTATCCCAGCCCAATCTATGTATCAATTCTGTGACGCTTTCATAAGGGCTGTAACAACAAGTCACGAATCTAGCGGCTCTCCTCTGCACCCTCTAAACTGAGTCAATCAGAACCTTGCGATACGGATCCCAAACCCCACAGCAGTAATCCAGATGCGGACGCACTAGTGTTTTATATGCTATCTTCTTTGTATGAGCATTACAATTCCTCAAAATATGATGTATGAATCGTAATTTAGAATTAGCCTTGCCTACGATGGAAGTTATGTGCATGTCCCATTTCATGTTGCTTTGTACTATCACCCCCAGATACTCCACGGAATCAACCGTGTCAACAGCTGAATTATTTATTTTGTACTCGTGAACAAACTGATTCTTCTTGTTACTTATCCGCATTGCCTTGCACTTTTTGCAGTTAAATGTAAGCTGCTATTTACGGCACCAATCGAAAATAGCATCCAAATCGCGTTGAATTTCTAAGCAATCGTCGGAGCACCTTATTTCCCTATAGATAACCGCATCGACGGCAAACAATCGCAACCAGCATTTGACGTTGTCGCCTAGATCGTTTATAAATATTAAGAAAAGAAGTGGACCTATTACACTTCCTTGTGGAACGCCTGAAGTAACATTTATCTTAGAAGACGCTTCCCCATCAACAACGACATACTGCAATCAACCAGTTAGAAAATCACGAATCCACTCGCAAATCTGAGCCGAAATACCGTAAGCTCGAATCTTCGCTAAAAGTTGGTTGTGTGGCACAGAATCAAAAGCTTTCTGAAAATCCAAAAAAAACTGCATCAACTTGCGAACCAGCATCGATAACTTTCATTACGTCATGGGAAAATAGGGCCAATTGTGTTTCACACGATCTCTTCTTCCGAAATCCGTGTTGACACGGTGTAAGTAACTCCTCATCTAAAAACTTCATAATGTTCGAGCATATGACATGTTCCAGAATTCTGCTGCAGACAGATGTTAGAGATATCAGTTGATAATTCCTAGGATCACTCCAATCTCCCTTTCTTAAAAACGGGAATTACCTGGGTTATTTCCCAGCTAGAAGGTACTTTTTTCTCTTCTAAAGATTTACGGAATATATCTGACAGAAATGGTTCAATATCCTTCACGTATTCAGAAAATACTCTTACAGGTATACCATCGGGACCCGGCACTTTACCCCACTTCATGAGTTTTAATTGCTTTACAATACCTACGCTATCAATTTCTATCGGATCCATCTCTAATTCCACATGATGAGGTAAAGTGGGGATGTTTTCCATGTTTTCGCACGTGAATGAATTTTTGAATTCGATGTTAAATACGGTAGCCTTGTCGCGGCTGTCTTCAACTTCCCGTTCATCTTTTATTAGAACTGGCTTATTGTTCCCACTACAACTAACTTTTTTTACATACGACCAAAATTTCTTAGGGTTTTCAGTGAGACTCTTAGAGAGAGAATTAGCACGAAAGCCATTAAAGGCCTCACACATCGCATTCTTAACATGTCCCCTTATCTAACTTCTTTAAATCAGTCCGATACATCGTCCTTTTTGATCATGCATGTATCTTCCTTTGCTTCTTGAGTAGCCTTTTAACCTCCTGTGTGTACCATGGGGGATCGTTCTCTTCCCCGATTGTCCATTTCGGTATATGCAAATTCATACCTTCCCAGACTATATGTAAGAATCGATGCCACCTCTCTTCAACAGTGCCTCCTGCTACTAAGAAGATATGATAATTATGCCTCAAATACGCTTTAAAACCTCTTTGAATCTGTAAACGATCCTCTCTTTTCTCTTTTTGCGCGTGGTTGTTAGTTTTACTCTAGCAATTATAGCTTTTTCATCACGTATTCCTGCGGTGGTAGAAATATCCGTGAATGCTTCAGGCCTATTTGTTACAAGTATATCTAATATTTTCGTTACCGTTGAGGCATCGCGTTGGTTCAGTTATGAGCTGTTCAAGACTGTGATCTGAGAAGAGGTCTAGAATGATTTCGCAAGCTGCTTTATCCCTGCCCCCAGTAACATGAACGTAATTAGTCCAGTCGATATCTGGCAAGTTGAAGTCACCACCTTGCATTATTGTATGGTGTGCTATATTATTTACATTATTTCTTAAGGCATCGGCAATATTTACGCTTGCATCTGGTGGACGATAGAAGGAGCCTATCACAAGTTTTGTCCTAGCTACGTTGAGCTTGATCCATATGATTTCACAGACAGTATGGACATCTATTTTGCTACATGGGAGGTACTTACTAACAGCTATAAATACACCACCTCCTTGGGAACGCAACCTATACTTACGGAAAATGTTCATGTTACTATTAAATATTTCGGCAGAACTTATATCCGGTTTTTAACCAACTTTCTGTGCCTATTACGATATCAGCATCTGTACTACGAATAACGTTTTTCGAGTTCAGGCTGTTTATTACAAACACTTCTGCAGTTAACTACTAGAACTTTTAATGTTCAGGATTCTTTTAAGCTACACCTAACACGTGGTGCTGAATTCAACTTGGCGGTCCGTTACTGAATTTCCTCCTCAGGGTCATCCTCCGTCAGCCTAAAAAAAAAACCAATGCATGCCACACGGCCCCTGCCACCCGTGTAGCCAATTCCCGTGTGTAGTGCACCCCTGATCTATCCAAGGGATCCCTACAAGACTCAACCCCAGGGGGAAGATCAAGGAATTCTCAGCCATGGCTATCACAGAAACGCCGTAATCTCTGGTTCAGCCCCTCAACACGGCTCTGAACCAGAGGCTCACTGTCAGTCCTATCGACAATGCTGCAGATGGTTAGCTCAGCAGAAATCTTGCAGCCAATGGCCACAGAGTTCACCCTTTCTGCAAGTCGCCCAAAGGACGAGAGGATAACCTCCGACCCTAGGTGGTAAGCATCGTTGGTAAGCACGTAAAATGAAAATGTCCAGGCGTAATTACGAACTAAAAGATTTTATAGCTTACAACCTACTCCAATACAATTTAAAACTGTAAATAGGTTTAAATATGCGAATATGTTATATACGTAAATTGTAATATAGGTTAATACAATTCTCGATTTTGTTGTATTTATTACAATAACTGTTGGATTTTACACAATGATCTTCAGTAGTCACAGTAGCTGATGAGTTACTAACTGTATTTGATCGAACTAGAATTGTCATTTACTTCGCGGTACTTCACCTATACTGTGTGAGTGGAGACTTTCCCGGCGTAGTGATGAAATATAATCTTTACGGGTGTTCAGCCGGATGGTGTCAAAGTAACACGACGTTTCGACAGCAAGCTCGGTTGTCTTCATCAGGTATCGGTGTCTGCTGGCTGTCATAAGCTGGCTGTCACCGCGTCGACTGACTTAGTTCCTCGACGCACCTCCTTATCTACCTGCCCGCGTGGGGCGTCCGACCAATCAGAGCGCACCCGCCCCACCAGGGAGTGCCAGCCATCCCGGCTGGTGGGAGACCCCCCCCTCCCCTGATTGGTCGATGGCTAGTCCGCGGATACCCGTGGCGCCCGACTGGTGTCATTAGCCGCTTTGACGGCGTGTTGTGTTCTGCTTCGCTCAGACACGGACATTCTGGTCAGCTTCGACGTGGTATCCCTCTTCACCCGGGTACCAGTGAGGGACACACTGGAGCTGATACGCTGCGATTTTTGAACCAGCTATCGTAGACCTGTTTGAGCACGTACTGACTTCCACCTACTTCATGTATGGAGGGAAATACTTTGAACAGACCGACGGAGTAGCGATGGGGTCGCCGCTCTCCCCAGTAGTAGCGTACCGATACATGGAAGAGTTCGAGGAGAGGGCACTAGAGAGTGCCACCCTCAAGCCATCTTGTTTCTACCGGTATGTGGATGACTCTTTTGCTGTGTGGCCACATGGCATCGAGGCACTGCATGAATTTCTCAAACATCTCAACGGGATTCATCCTAATATCCGTTTTAAGATGGAGGTAGAGGTTGACGGGTGCCTCCCCTTCCTGGACATCCTGGTGAAAAGAACACCTGACGGTACTTTATCGCACAGCATGTACCACAAGCCCACCCACTGATCGTTACTTGGGTGCAGAGAGCTTTCATCACCCGACCCAGCGCAACTCTGTGCTGTCAACTTTGGTGCAAAGGGCGAGAGCTATCTCCGACAAGGAGAGCTTGCCTGTTGAATTGAAGCATCTTAGGATGGTCTTCGAACGAAACGGTTATTCCCGGCGGCAGATCGAACGGGCCTTTACGCAGAAACCACCGAGAACACCATCGGAGCAAGAAGAACCTCCAAAAACTCTTGCCTTCCTGCCATATGCCGGAAACACATCCGGAAAGATTGGTAGACTTCTGGCGCGGTTTGGTATAAAAAGTATTTTCCGGCCCCCCGCCAAGATACGAGACATACTGCCCTCAGCCAAAAATGACCTAGGCTTGAGGACCACAGGCATTTACTCCATACCATGTGAATGCGGCAAGGTGTACATTGGACAGACCACCAGAACCATTGAAGAGCACCTTTCTGAACATAAACGTCATCTAAGGCTGGGGCAGCTTGAAAAGTCGGCCCTAGCGGAGCATGCTTTCGACCACGAGCACATGATTGAGTTTGACAAAACGGTAGTGTTGACCAGGGCCACCACTTTCTGGGACTCGGTCATAAAGGAGGCATTGGAGATTCGACTGAACGACCAGAACATAAATAGGGACAGAGGGCTCTTTCTGAGCGAAGCCTGGAGGCCCATTATTAACGACCTCCGACGAGAGCGAAGCAAGACACAACACGCCGTCATAGCGGCTAATGATACCAGTCGTGTGCCGCGGGTATCCGCGGACTAGCCATCGACCAATCAGGGGGGGGGGGTCTCCCACCGGCAGGACCGCTGGCACTCCCTGGTGGGGCGGATGCGCTCTGATTGGTCGGATGCCCCCACGCGGGCAGGTAGATAAGGAGGTGCGTTGAGGAGCTAAGTCAGTCGACGCGGTGACAGCCAGCTTACGACAGCCAGCAGACACCGATACCTGATGAAGACAGCCGAGCTTGCTGTCGAAACGTCGTGTTACTTTGACATCATCCGGCTGAACATCCGTGAAGATTATATTTCTTCACCTATACTGTTGCAACATATTCTGAACTTCAGAAACGTATTATTAGAAACTCTGTAATAGATCAACAACGTAGCAGTAATTACATTGAAATTAGTTATTAGAAACCTTGAACATGCAAAACTATAAAGGAAGTACTGAAATGCAATTTTCTTTAACTTTTGATGCTTAGGCGTATTTCCTATGCCTTTGACGGACATTGCAGGTGTAAAATGAAAACATTCAGGTGTAATTACGCATAATGCCCGGTAAATTTCGAGCACTGTGTCAGACCCTGGGTATGAAATTCTAAAGGATGATGAACTTATTGAAATTCCGAGAGAAGAAAGTGTGGAGGAAGAATATAATCTTAATGTTAAAGATGAACCATCAGCATTTGCCGACCTTGAAACTACATTGAAGTTGGATGGATGACCACAAGAAACTTCTTACTGTCAAGTGGATGCATGACTTCGCTGCCCAAAAATGGACAAGTACAGTCAAACAGCTTACTCTGACCAAGCTGTTCTGCATACAATTACTTTACATACTGTACTAATGTACAGCACTTGTAAGTTCGCTTAACATGTAAAAGTGTTGCCTTTTCATTTAATAAATTAATAGCTATTTTCCTTTAAATACAGTTTCTTCCCCCATTTTCAACATGTATACAGTAATTAATTAAAATAGACCCTTTTTCGGAAAAAAGCCAATTTTCCAAATTTTTGATTATTCAAATGATGTCCGGTCCAAATTGATTCGGATTATGGAGTTCTACTGTATTACAGATTTATTAAAGATTGTGTGGCGCGATATTGTACCTTATCTTGAAATTTTATTTAAAATGAGTTTGGAGTCTTGCTGCTTACCAGAGGATTGGAAAAAGAGCAATAGTAGTACCGATTCATAAAGGAGAGTTAGAGTTTACAAATGGGGTTGAAAATTACAGGCCAATTAGTTTGACACCAGTGATAGGAAAAATGGAGAGATTGATATGCAACTATATCAGAAATGTCTGCGAGGAAAGAAACTGGTTTTCAGATTGACAACATGGCTTTAGGCAAGGATATTCATGTGAATCCCAGATGGTGGGCTATATGCAAGATATTTAAGATAAATTGGACAAGGGAGGCCAAGTTGATAGATCTTTCTAAAGCGTCTGACAGAGTGAGCCATACAATGGTTTTAAATAAACTGAAATCTATTGGATTGGATGAAAAGTTACTCATTGGTTAAAAGAATTCTTAAAAGCCAGAGAGCAAAGTGTTAAGAGTAGGCAATACATTATAAAAAGAGGTGGAAGTGCCACAGGGTAGTGTATTGGGACCATTGCTGTTCATAATGAATGACTGTCCTTACGGATTACAGTCAGGGTCTAGGTATTTTGCATATGATATATACAATAGGATCAAAACAGCTGAAGACTGAACAGCTGCAGGGTGACCTGGATAGAATATCTAAATGGGTTGGTCAGCATGAAATAAAGATAAATGCCAAGAAAGATAAATGCCAAGAAAAGTCAGCTTATTAGGTACACATATAAAAAACAAAAGGTTAATTACGATTATGGGGTGGCGTCAGAACTTGTTGATAGCTTGAAGTGTAAATATCTTGGCATAACGTTTGATGTGGAGAGGGTGATGAGAGGATGTACCAGAGAAGTTAGGGAGTTCATAATAGTAAATGGGGGAGGAATTTTACTTTCCAATTATGAAAGAAAATTTAAAAAAATATGTATATAAAGAAGTGGTAAATGAATGACTGGGGGAATTGCCACTGGAATGTTAGCACCATTGCAATTAAAAATTAATAATAATAATACTACCAGAGTATTTAAAATACATAGGCCTATGCACTAAAGTATGACGAGCCAAAAATAATGTTTGACACAGCAGAAAAAATACATACTTTAGCCACTATGCAACACACAACCAGTTAAAAACATGGTTAACACATTAACTATGCTTTACTTTTAAAGAAAGAGTGTGTACAAAACTGGTAAAACAAAAGTAATATAATGCATACTGTCAGGTTGGATACGGTATTAGCCAACCTGCAACACCAATCATGATAGTTCTGTTGTATCTACAGTGTATGATATTTCAACAGTTGAGGCAACATTGTTACCAAAAAACAAAAACAAAAAGTATCCATACAGCATATTTGTAACATTGGAATACAACTGGTAGAACACTTTTTGTGTAAGAATCATACTAACTTATGGAAAAATAGAACAGATTTACATGATGTTTGGAATAATAATTTTTGTAAAATAATTGCAAGATATTGGGATATTACGTTGCAGATTTGTGCATTTTCTGGTAAAAGGTTGATCATTGTATTTCTTACATCACAGTTGTGTCCATATTGATGATTGGCTGCATTGTGTATAAGGCCACTGTGTGTTGTTTTCAAATGCACACAGTTTTAACAAAATGCACATCATATGATTAAGTCATTATTCACATACAGGATTAGGTTCAGTTACTGGGTAGATATGTTGATTTACAAGAAGCTGCGTTAGCAGAGGTTTTGGTCAGGTTGAAATGCATTCTGGACATAGATGACAAGAGACCAGGATTTTCAAATTTAATTATTTATTTACGATCCATTTTACAGCGAACTATAGGGTAAAGAAAGAGTGTGTAGCTACAAAACAACTACGATAGTCCAAGCACAAAATTAACCTATGCTTTTCGTCGTAATAGATTTGATACCATGAAAGAGTGAAAGAGAAGTGTATGGTGTTCATCTCTAAAATAAAGCAGTATCATCTGTTCATTATAGATTCATGTTTATGTAATATGACCATAGAATCTTGAGAACATGTGTGCCTGGCACTATATGAATCTTACCTTTGTCCTATGTTGATATGGTCAGTGGCCGGGGCTTGACTCGGGGAAGGAGGGGTCCACCAACAGAAATCTCATTATTCCAGATTGCCGCCCATATTAAAACTGCAGAGCAAAAAAAAAAAAAAAAAAAAAAAAAAAAAAAAAAAAAAAAAATAAAAAAAGGTCCCCAAAAGACATGTCGTTAGGGGTGACCTTGGTGCTTTTGGGGGGATCCGCTATTGGATATGACATGGGCAGCCATCTACAAACTGACCATATAAAACTATGTTTTTATACATAGGAAATTTTGAGAGAAGGAGGTGTGTCTTACAAATTCCAACTGTCTAATTATGTCGGAGGAGGTTCTAGATGGTTAGCCTATAAATCAGCAATGTACATTGCTGTTTCTTTTGGCACACATTGCATCTTTGTTATCTACTTTCCAGGTTCCACATACACTTTTCATAAAAAAAAAGTAACAGGAAAAGGAGTTTAATACATTTTCAACCCGAAAGATTTCTACTGCCTAGTAGCGCGAAATTTTAACAAATTATCATATACTGCAGTAAATGCAGGTTTGTAAATATGGTTAATGCCATTACTAAACCATTATTACTAAATATAATAACTGTTGCACCAATTTATCAAAAGAACTGCAGCAAAATCAAATAGGCTAATCAATACAAATGAAAGGGATAGGTTTTGTAAAACCACGGAAAAGGTAAAACATAGATCTATTAGGATTATACCGAACTTTTTTTGGGGTTCGAGAAAGTATTCTTTAAAACGTAGAAATCTGGGGATTACTGGAGATCGTGATTCCGCCAGGAGTTGTCATCATAATACTGCAGTGGTCAAACGCAAGACTCCACTATAAATTCTTCCCTAAGTACATTTAACGGTTTCATACTGGTCCAGGCTGTATTACAACCTAATTTGTGCTTGAAAATAATGGTCCAGGCTGTATTACAACGGAATTACTGCTTGATAATAATACGTCTTGCGACTGACTACATCAGTATTCCAACGATATTACTATATGATGTTGTAGCGGAATCGCGATCTCCAGTAGACCCGAAATCTGTTACAATGAAATCTACCACTGACAAGCATTAAGAAATATTTAATTACAGTTATTCTAATGACTATAAAATTCTCAAAATGTAAAATAAAATTCTAAAGCATAGATAACTTGAAAAGAAATAAGTACCTAGCAAGAAACACACAATCAACTCCTTTTATTTTGCCCTCGATAAGAGCATCTGACGGTTCCCCAAACGGTGTGCTTACATGGTGTTCTTTCTGGTCTTCCAACAATTTCGGATTTGCCAGACCGGTTCCTCCAATTATTCCAATCTAAGAAACATTGATTCATCTTCAATACAACTACTGAAGGTATTTCAGAACTAAAATAAAAATTCCCTTATTTTTGAAAAAATATTACCAGTGTTTACCTTGACCTTGTACTTCGACATTATGAACAGGAGGATATTTAGCAGAAAATGCCAATAACAGCCTTGTGTGTGACCTGTAGAGTGGGCGCAGATTATGTCGTTACACAGTTATCGCACAGGTAAAAGTTTTAACAACCGGGATTTCTGATATACAACTTTTAAGATAAACAGAGACACTTAATGCAACTGCACAGTGCCAGCATGAACTATTGAGAAGCCTGAATGGTAAATAGTGATGTACCGCGCGGGAACTTTGAAACGCATTTGATATTTAACGCGATGCAGAAAAAAATATTTCAACGAATGGATTTAAAGCAAATCTGAAAAAAAAACTTTCCACTCAGTTTTAATGGCAAAAAAACTTCTATGGTATCAGTGAAATGAGGGTACTTTGGAAACTATTTCCTGCCAGAAAATTGACAAGTGGAGTTCGGGATTCCGCCAGGAGTTGTCATCATAATACTGCAGTGGTCAAACGCAAGACTCCACTAGAAATTCTTTCCGAAGTACATTTAACGGTTTCATGCTGGTCCATGCTGTATTACAACCTAATTTCTGCTTGAAAATAATGGCCAAGGCTGTATTACATTGGAATTACTGCTTGAAAACAATACGTCTTGCGGCTGACTATATCTGTATTCCAACGATATTATTGACTGTTGTAGCGAAATCGCGATCTCCAGTAGACCCTTTAAGTCTACTAAATAAGTGGGCCATTCTTTTTCAGCGTTCGGAGCAAAAGATCATAACTTAATTCTCAGGCCCAGTTTGTTTCATCTTCTGCTAATTCACTGTCGCCATCTTCTGGTGAAGGTGATCGCCGAAATATCATGTTATAACATTTCCTTAACTCGACGTTACACGAGAGCATTTCATAAATTCTCAACGCAGAGGGGGCTACACAGTAATGGGTTGTAACAAAAATCATCAGAAATTGAAAAACTGCAGAATTAGATGGGATTTGTCCAGAATTATTGAAAAAATGTGGACGAACTACATCTCGTTGGCTTCCTTCATTCTTTAGCTCCTTACTGCAATCTGGAAGTCTTCCTCAGATCTTCAAGCGAACAAAATTATTGAATTACTCAAACGAGGAGAAGATCCAAATTTCCCGCATAGTCCGATAGCCTTGTCACTTATAAATTATTAGGAAGGCTTATTTTGAACAGAATAGCTCCGGCAATCGAAGCCCTGATCCATGTTGAACAAGCTGGATTCTGTCCCAGTCGGGACTGTACGCACGTCTGTGGGTACACTCGATGCCGTGCACAATTTCCCCACTCCCACGGCATGCGGAAGTGATGTCACAATGACGATACGTGTAACGTCTTTGGTAGAAAAGTGAATAACTTTCTTACAAGTTGTTTGATGGAATTACGTTATTATGTTTAACGCACGTAGGTTCCTTAGTTGCAATGATATTTGATAGAATTAATTATATTCTTACTTCTAACACTATCGTAGATTGTAAATAGCGTTGTCAAAAACAAACGCATAATGTGGTGTCGCTGCAGCTCAATACCAAAGAAGTTACACGTATCGTCATTGCGACGTCACTTCCGAGTACCGTGGGAGTGGGGGGCTTCGTGCACGGCATCGAGTGTACCCACAGACGCTTATGGGACTGTAGTGATCAGTTCCTATCTCTTACCACCTACTTGGAAGTGAGTATCAGAATAAAATGAAGAATGTATCTGTCTAATACGATACACTTTGGAAAGAAGGTCACCTGCTCAAACTGATCAAGGCAGTTCCTTGCAAAAAGATAATTACTTTACCAGGAAAACATGTTAAGTAACCACCAGTTCCAGGTGCATCCTGAGTTCAGCAGGAGCAGATTTCATTAGCTAAATAATGGTCTCTGCCCTGTACTCTTTAACTTATATATTCATGAGCTGCCAGACACAGTCTCTCGCATATTTGTATATACTGATGATATCAACCATACAGTGCAAAGCACTACATTCGCAGAGGCTGAAGCAATCCTGACTCACGACCTTCAGGAAATGGATGCCTATTTTCGAAGATGGCGTCTTCAACCTAATCCGCAGAAAAAAAAAATAGCTACATTCCATCTTACCAACAAACAAATGAACTACCAGCCAACTGTAGAGTTCAGATATCAGATTTTGAAGTATAACAGTACGTCTAAATACCTTGGAGTAACATTAGACATGTCCCTCACTTACAAAAGGTGCATTCATAGTACAGATGCCAACCTTAAAAATCGGAACAATCTACTTCAGCCGCTGGCTGGAACTTCATGCGGAGCTGATGCGAATACAACAGCCTTGGCCTTGGTTTACTCCACAACTGAATACTGCTCTAGCGTGTGGCTTAATAGCTCTCACACCCAGTTGGTGGACTTTCGGCTTCTCCAACAATGCGCACCACAACTGGCACGCGTCTACCTACACCTACCCAGTGGCTGCCAGTGCTCAGCAACATCCCACCACCTCTCATCAGAATTCCTGTGGTCGAGAATTCTGAACAACGAAACACTTCTCATCAATGGAGATATTAGGGAATACAAAACACGGTTGATGTCACGTCGCCCTATCTGGAAGACTTCTGTCAGCCTGACATTCAATTACTTCACCCCTTAGAGTCTACAGATAACTGGACAGCGGAATGGGCATTGACAACACCACAAAGCATAGTGCAAATTAGCATTTCCTGCTTAAAACTACCAGGATTCAACTTACCGTGGTCAGTTTGGTGTAAATTAAATCGTATTAGATATGGTATGGGAAGAATTGCTTCGACTCTCCACACCTGGGGCTGGGCAGATTCTCCGTACTGCGGTGAGGTTTCACAAACTGTGCCGCACATTGTGCAGGATTACCCATTGCTTGCCTTAGCTGGAAGTATAGAAAATTACATTTTGACAATGCCGGAGGCAGTGGTCTGGTTGGAACACCTAGATGTAATATTATAGTGGTTATGGCTGGCGATCCTGTCGCAGTGGCTGTAAGCCTTGTCCACTCAGCTACATACAAGGTAGGATTCAAAAGTAGTGAGTCTCATTTTATTCTGACACAAGCGTACCCCGCCGCGCGCTCCGCTTGCCAGCGGCGGTGGTGAGGGGTGTTGGCTTCATAATGCAACGGAGCTCAGTTACCTCCGAGCTTTCGGAGCGATAGGATTGGCCTTGACGGGAACTCCTACGCGGTAGTGCGTGACACGGCAGAATGGAAAGTTTGTTAGAGCAACGGTACGCGATCAAGTTCTGTTTCCGTTTGGGCAAGTCTCCTTTCTGAACTTTCGAAATACGTAATGCTTCAACAGGCATTTCGGACTGAGTGTCTATCTTTTTCTCAAGCAAAAAAGTGGCACAAAGCTTTTAGGGAGGGCCGGGATGATGTAGCCGACGAATCCCGGTCTGGACGCCCGTCGTCGGCCCGAACTGACGTTAGTGTGCAGCAGGTGCGTGATTTTTTGAACACGGACAGGCGATTATGTCTCTACCAAGTAGCAGAGGCCCTGGAATTATCAGATGCAGCGGTGCAACGCATTGTTACCGAGGACTTGCTCATGCGAAAGATCTGCGTCAAACACGTGCATAAAGTTTTCACTGAGGGGAAAAAAAAAAAAACCAGGGTGCTCTGATTTCAAGAACTGCTACAAATGTGAAAAGACGATCCCGACATTCTCGAAAAAGCTATAACCGTCGACGAAACTTGGACATTCCAATACGACCCATTTGACAGAACGCCAAAGTTCTGAGTGGCACACCCCAAACTCACCCCGTCCCAAGAAAGCAAATCGAAGAAGAAGACCATGCTCATCGCTTTCTTCAAGTTTGTCCCGCCCGGAGTGACTGTGATTGCTGCTTACTACTTGGAAGTCCTGAAAAGAAGCACCGCGCGCAAGCGAAGGGACATCAAGGACAGCTGGAAGCTTCACCACGATAACGCGCCCAGTCATACCGCCTCATCGTGAGCGCCTACCTGACCCGGGTGAACGTTCTGGTGGTGCAGCCTCCCTACAGTCCGGACTTGTCGCCTCCTGACTTCTTCATGCTTCCGCGCTTAAAATCAGCGCTGAAAGGAAAACGCTTATACTCGATCGAGGACATCCAAGCAAATGTCAAGGCAGCTATTGTACCCATCCCGGAACAGGCCTATGTGGACGTCTTCGAATCATAGAAAAGCCACCTACAAAAGTGTATTGATGAAGGAGGTGCCTATTAGTCAATGTACCGACCTGCTCAATAAATCTGTCCTTTTGAACAAAGGCTCATTACTTTTGAATCCCACCCTGTACATATATGTATATATATTTTAAAAGAAAGTTGTTCCACAATTACAGTATAATTGTTATTGAGTATTATAAATATCATGAAGCATCAACGAACTATTAAGTGAATCACAATTTACTTTTCGTTCCAATTAGGCACTGTTAGAGCTGCCATTTCTACATCTACATCTACATATATACTCTGCAATTCACAAAACTGTGGGTGGCAGAGGGTGCTCAGCACCAAACCTAATCTCTTTGTTGTGCATTCCAATCCCTAATGGTACGAGGAAAAAAAGAATTCATATAAGAATCAGTGCGGCACCTTATTTCTCTAATCTTATCTTTCCTGTCATTCCGACCCAAATAGGTTGGTGGACGAAGTATTTCACTACACTCTTAAGTGAAAGTAGGAGTACGCATGTTTACCAATAAGTTTATACGAAACGTGCGTCGTCTATCTACCAGAGACTCCCAGCCAAGTCTACTAATCAGTTCTTTAACGCTTTCATAAGGACTGTAGCAAGCGGTCACGAATCGAGCGGCTCTTCTCCTTACTTTCTCTGTACTCTCCATCAGCCCCTTACGAAACGGATCCCAGATAGCACAACAATAGTCCAAATGTGGACGCACAAGGGATTTGTACGCTATCTCCTTTGTATGTTCATTACAATTTTTCAAAATTCGACCTAGGAACCGCAGCCTAGAATTAGCTCTACCTACCAACGTAATAATATCTTTAAAGTCCCATTTCATGTTCCTTTGTACGGTTACTCCCAAACATTTCATAGAATCGACCATATCAATAACTGAACTGTTTACCTCGTATTTCTGAACAATCGGATTCTTTTTGTTAGTTATGCTCATTGTCTTACACTTTTTGCAATTTAGTGTGAGTTGCCACACAGCGCACCATGCCAAAATAACATCCAGATCACGCTGAATAGCTAAACAATCGGTCAAATTCATTACTTCCCTATAAATAACCGCATCATCAGCAAACAAACTAAAAAGGCTTTTCACTTTGTCTCCGAGATCGTTTATAAAAATTAAGAAAAGAAGTGGTCCTATTACACTTCCTTGAGGTACACCCGATGTAACATCTAGATTAGAAGAACTTTCTCCTTCAACAACGACATACTGCGATCGACCAGTTAGAAAATCCTTTATCCATTCACAAAGCTGATCCAAAATACCGTACGCTCGTAGCTTTGCTAAAAGGCGGTTGTGTGGCACAGAGTCAAAGGCTTTCTGAAAATCTAAAAAAATTGCATCTACTTGTGAACCTGCATCAATAACTTTCATTATGTCGTGTGTAAATAGGGCCAGCTGTATTCCACATAATCTTTTCTTCCGAAATCCGTGTCGATTTGTTGTAAGCAAATTATTTTCATCTAGGAAATTCATAATGTTCGAGCATATAATATGCTCCATAACTCTACTACAAATAGATGTTATAGATATGGGATGGTAGTTTCTAGGATCACTTCGATCACCTTTCTTGAAAATAGGAGTTACTTGCGCTATTTTTCAGTCTGAATGTACTTTTCGCTCTTCTTGGGATTTACTGAATATATCAGACAGATATGGCCCGATTTCCGCCGCATACTCTGAAAATACTCTTACTGGAATACCATCCGGGCCAGGTGCTTTTCCCCACTTTAGGAGCTCTAATTGCTTTATGATACCTGCAGTATCTATTCGTAATGATTCCATCTCCATCTCCAACGTGGGAAAACGGGAATGCTATACTTATTTTCGTCAATAATGAATTTTTGAATACAGTATTTAGTACGATAGCTTTATCGCGGCTTTCAATAACCTCGGACCCTTCACGAACTAGTGCTGGAATATTGCTGTTGGTACAACTGACTTTTCGAACATACCACCAAAATTTCTTTGGGTTTTCTGCGAGACTCTTAGAGAGAGTGTTTGAATGAAAATAGTTGAAGGCCTCACGCATCACATTCTTCACACGTCCTCTTAAATCAGCCAAGGTTTCTAAATCGCTGCGAGACCTCTTCCTACTGTAGCGTGCGTGTATCCTTAATTGTTTTTTGAGTAATCTTTTGACTTCGCATATATAGCACGGTGGATCATTCTCCCTATTTATTTTCCGCTTCGCTATATGTACTTCCGCACCTTCCCTGACTATATGTATAAATCGATGCCACATCTCTTCAACGGTGTCCTTTGTTAACTTGAAGTTATGGTAATTATTCCTCAGGTAGGTTCTAAAACACTCCTTTGAGGCCTTACTGAATCTGTATACAATCCGTCCAATTCCCCTTTTTTGCTTGATCATTAATTTGATAGTCGCAATTACCGCACTGTGATCGCATATTCAAGTGTCGGTGAATAATTCTGGCCTGTTAGTAACTAGCAAATCTAAAATGTTTTCGCTACCGTTATGACAGCGCGTAGGATCATTTGCTAGCTGCTCGAGATGATTATCGGAGAATAAATCGAGAATTACTTCAGAAGCTGCCTTATCCCTGCTACCAGTAATGTGAAGATAATTACGCCAGTCGATATAAGGCAGATTGAAGTCACCTCCCTGAATCATAGCACGATCCTGAAAACGGCTAGCAATACTGTTAACATTACTTCTTAATTCCTCGGCGATAGCTATGTTAGAATCGGGTGGACGGTAGAAGGCGCCTATGACGAGTTTTGACCCAGCAACATTGAGTTAAATCCATATGAATTCACAGATAGTATCGACGTCTATTTCATTACATGGGAGGAATTTACTCACAGCTATAAATACCGCACCTCCATGAGAATGTAACGAAAAACGTTCATGCTGTCTTTTAAAGTTTCCGGTTTTAGCCAACTTTCTCTACCGATAATGATATCCGCTTCTGTGCTACAAATAACGTTTTCAAGTTCCGGTTGTTTGTTACAAACGATTCTACAGTTAATTACAAGTACTTTTAACTGTTGTGACTCTTTTACGTTCCTCCTACATTCCGGTGTTGCATCTGATTGGGTTGCCCGTAACCGTATTTCGTGTTTCGGGTCTTACTCCCTCAGATTAAAAAACCTCCCAGTGCATTCCACACGACCCCTGCCACCCGTGTAGCCGATTCACGTGTGTAGTTTACACCTGACCTATTCAAGGGAACTCTACCTGACTCAACCCTGTGGCGGAGATCGAGAAATCTGCAGCCAATATCATCGCAGAAACGTCGTAGTCTCTGGTTCAGCCCCTCAACACGGCTCTGAACCAGAGGTCCACAATGAACCCTGTCTACGATGCTACAGATGGTTAGCTTCGCCGAAATCTTGCGGCCACTGGCCACAGAGTTCATCCTCTCAGCCAGCCGCCGGAAGGAAGAGAGGATAACCTTTGACCCAAGGCGACAAACATCGCTGGTGCCGACGTGAGCCACAATCTACAGTTGGCTACACCCCGTCCGTTCTATGGAATCCGGGATGGCCTGCTCCACATCTCGGATCAGACCACCCGGAATACACACCGAATGAACGTCGGATTTCTTCCCCGAGTAATCCGCCATTTCCCTAAGGGGCTCTATAAACCGCCTAACATTAGAGCTCCCAACTACCAGAATACCATTCTGCGATCGCCCAGACCTAGCGGGCTGGGGGGCCGTCAGCTCGCATAATGACAATTGTGGGACTGAATTAGCCTCCGACTATACGTCATACCGGTTGGACAGTCGAACAAGTTCACAGTTGTGGCCTTTAAGCCTGTTCGACTGCCCCGGTGTGCGGCTTCGAAGTCTGGTAGCTATATGCCAGTCACCGTCAGGTGACCGAGGCACTGGCTCCAGCTTTTCAGCCTGGGTTGCAGGTACAATGCTCGACATAGGAGAATCAGTGAGCGGCATGGCTACATCGAGTTCCCCAATATCGCATCTGCTGCAACCTTCTACGGCAGCTTCCAGCTGTGTAACTTTCGCTAACACAGCAGCAAGCTGAGCGCGCAGATCAGCCACCTCAGCTCGCGTCTGCACACAGCAATTACAGTCCCTAGACATACTGCTTTTTAAAATCGAACAAAAGAAGATGAACAGAAATTCGAACTAATCTGTACTTTGGATTAACTGCAAAAACTCAGTGAGAACACTAATCAAATGTACACCCCACTAGAGATAAAATGTAACACAAAAATAAGCTACTGAGGAATCGACGGTAAACTGCTAATAAGCTGTACTTACAAAAAGTAAACAATCAGAGATAACTCTAAGCAAATCCACACACCACTAAAGATAAAATATCAAGCTAAATCATGATACTTTAATGAGTGACCGTCCAACTGCAACTAACCTCTACTTTCTACAAAATTAAATACTCAGACACAAAACTAACTAAATCCATACACCCCTAAAGATTAAATGTCAAGCTAAATCACGCTACTTTAATGAGAGACCGTCCAACTGCAACTAACCTCTACTTTCTACAAAAGTAAACACTCAGACATAAAACTAACTAAATCCACACACCACTAAAGATAAAATGTCAAGCTAAATCACGCAACTTTAGTGAGTGACGGTGAAACTGCATTTAATTTACAAGCAATTCCTTGAATAATGTTAATAAAAAGGATATTGTGGCTGCCAAACTACATGATTTGTCAAAAGTGTTTGACACTGTACCTCATAATCTACCGCTTGATAAGCTGAGGTTTTATAGTATTCAATCAAATGCTTTGTTGCTAATTCAATATTATCTAAGTGGAAGGTTTCAGAAAGATGTGTGGAATAATTATTGTGAATCTGACTTCTTACCAGTTAATCATGAGATCCCTCGGAGTTCAATTCTAGGCCCTGTACTTTTTATAATATATGTGAATGATTTACTAAAAAATATCTTACTTCCATCTGCTGATAGTTATCTCTTTGCTGACGATATGAATATGATCTCGTTAATTTCAACTGCCTTAGTTGAGTTCAAATCTTTCAAAGCTCCATCAAATTTGGTTCTCAAAACAGGATCAATTAAGTCATCGATGTTGACATCATCTTCTTTTTCCCAGCTCACTGTTGTTCAAACCAACCCCACCATACAGTTTCTCTATGTTTTCCTTCGATTGGATCTACTTTTTGAGCTTAGAAGAGGTTTCCCATCATCAGCATTATATTTGTAAATCTTTTCTTAATTTTTCCAAAATTCTGTTTGATCTATATGCCACATCTACTTTACATAAGAACCTTTATTTTTCTGCTTCTTCTCACCTATCTTGCAGCCATTATTATTATTATTTTGCATTTCCTGTTTATTTTTTTTTTCTGCTTCGTCGTACCATTTTTGTGTTTTCTCCTATGTTCCGTTATCGCCAAAATATCTTCTGTGATCCCAGATTTACTGGCGGCTTGTTCCCTAAAGCATAACATTTCTTTACCAGATTCGGTTATTTATATCTTCGATGCATTCTATATTTCTTAGACCCAGGTCTATCATCTCCGCAAATTTTTCTCTCGTGTTAGATTGTTTCAATTTGTTCATTTCGTCTGTTCTACCTTAGTTGCTTCCTTATTCTCCTGGATTTCAGCCTGCACTTCATAAATATCAGATTGTGGTCAAAGTCTATGTCTGTTCCTGGATACGCTTTTCAGTTTACTACTTGATCTCTGAATCTCTGTTTGACCATGATATAATATAGCTGATATCTCTGTTTATCCACTGGACGTTTTTTGTGTATCATTCTTAAATAGTATTTTAATTTTTCACAAAATTCTAACATCTTACTTCTTCGCTCATTTCTTTCTCCTAGACCAAAGCTTACTACAGTATTCCCTTATTTTCCTTCTCCCAATACAGCATTCCAGTCACCCATGATTATTACATTTTCCTCCTTCTTCATATAATGGATTAATTATTGAATTTAATCATATATCTTCTCTACTTCTTCATCATCTTCCTGTGACGTTGGTACATACACTTGTACTAACATTGTTGGATTAGGCTTATTTTCTACCCTCATCAAAATAATCCTGACACTACGCTATTAATTATAACTCACCCATTTCCATACTCTCTGTTAATTAAAATTCCCAGAAACTCATCAAAAAAGTTTGTGAGCTAATTATCTTGTGTTCCCCAGATTAGAAATTGTGGCCATTAATTCTGACGACAACTTAAGTCATTCCATCCCTCGTTTTAAGTTTTCTAATCTACCTGCCCTATTCAGACTTCTAACTTTCCACGCCCGGGATAATACCTGTAGTGTGTTTCTATCCATTCTGATGACTCCTCCCCGAGCGGTCACCATCCGGAAATCCGATTGGAGAAATATTTTGACTCCAGAATATTTTACCCAGGAACAAGCAATAAGCATGAAGTAATTTGAGAGGGTTACACGTACTTGGGTTATCCTACTTGTTTATATTGCAGTGGTTTCCCATTGCCGTCTGCATCCCCATGGCGTTGATCATTTCTGATTCATCTGCTTTTCCGGGACGTTTCCGATACCAAGTGCAACAGGGTGCCCTGGACCACTTCCTGCTCTTGCGCACTCTTAAGATTGATTAATATTATATTGTGGGGAAAGAATTAATTGTTGAAAACTTTAAACATAAATACCTCGGAATAACATTTGATGATGAACTCAACTGGGCATGATACATCGGGCAGGTGGTAGAAAAAGATTTCAAAATCCTTCATTTATTGGACGGAGGGATGAGGGGATATACCAGAGATTTGATACAATTGGATTACAGAACTTGATCAGACAATTTCTAGAAAATGGTGGTGTAGTATTGGTTGCGCCTACTCCGTTGACTCAGTTGGTTGAGGAAACGTGATGGTGTCCGGTGCTGACACAAGGTTAGCTGCTGGTACATGCTGGTAGTGGGAGAAATTTTCACCAGCGGGACTTGGCCGGCAGGGTTAGAGAGAAGGAGGTGTGTAGTTCTTACGTACCAGAATGTGTACCATAGTCCTGGGTTAATTACCTAAATTCTCCTCAGTGTGTATGGAGTGAGGGCATACGACACTATTGATTGTAATTTGTCCGACGGATGGAGACGTTAAGCATGGCGACCTGTTGAAGTCTCTCGAAAGAGTAAGCCTGAGGTATGGCACCGGGTTTGATCCTATAATAGAGCTGTAGTTTGTGATTGCGGAATTTGGGTCCCGCAGATGACACCAAAGCCCGTAGACTGGCTGAGTGGTTACTATGTATTGTCTGTCGAACCTGCTATTAACTAAGCCGTCCCGTTCTTCCTTTCTTGATGTTTCTTCTTTTCAGGACAACGATCTTCTTCTCGCTGACACCAGATAATATTTGTTTAAAGCAGAATTACCGATTTGCGTATATAGACGAGTGGCAAATTCACCTAACTATATTTTGAAGATGTTATGCCTTTGAAATTTGAGCTGGAATGAGCTCTTGTGACCTGAGTGTTTATGGTATGATACAGCTAGGTTTGGTATTGCTATATGAGAACAGTTGTAGATGCAATGTTCTGATTTATTATGAATCCGCCGTGTACTCTATCTCACAGATATACAATATAGAATATTAGATCCTGTCTACGCAACCCATTAGGACAATACCCTCTACCCTAGATTCGGCACTGCTCGCGGCCTTCTGCAGTCTTGTAGCGAGCTAAATTCATCACGGAACTACGAATTATTATATGGATTTTTGGTCCCTTTACAATCCTCTCATTTCTTTCATCTCTCATCCACAACACAAACAACACTCTACACCGAAGACGCTTACTAATAGAGTCTCCATGGAGGGGAACACGGACACTGGCGAGACATTCATAGAGGAAGAGATATGAGACACGCATTTTGGGATCTAAAGAATGGATACTAGATTCGTCTTTGGAAATAGATGTGATAAAACAGCTGGAATAGAATTAATTGGAATACAGGAGGAGTGTTAGGAGTGTACAAGGCGCTTGTAAGGGAAAGGATGGTCATGACCACAAGCTGCTACTCGATTTGAGGCTTAAAGGGTATGAATAAGGTAGTCAGGGATTGGAATAAATTACCAAGGGTAGTGATGAATAGTATTCCAAAAAACGCTGAAAGAATTTAAAATTCAAAGAGGGCGAAAGTAGGCGGTAACAGATAGGGGAGAAATGGGTGTGTAGGGAAATTATCACCGGAGCCTGCGCTCCATCACAATTAAAATAAGACGTCTAGAATTATACTATTATGTTCTTGTTATAAATAGTGTCAGATACAAATAGATGGTTAAATAATCAAAACAAAATTATAATGAATAGGGTGATATGTGTGCACTCTGTGGCAATTTAATTACGTCTTGAATAATGTTTTACTGTTATATTGTTGTTATTAACAGTGTCAGATACCATAGATTGTCTATAATTAAAACCAAATTACTTGTCTTGATAGTTTAAATGTAAATTAATAATGACATTAAAATTTAATGCAATATGAAATGGGATTTGATCAAGAATATTTGGAGTACAGTTAAGCATTGCTTATGGGCAATAAAATATACGTAAACATATTTTATGATACCACGAAGCAAGTGATACTTTTTTAAGCATTTAACTGAAAATTTTCGGAAAATTATTCAATTTAGGGTATTAACATTGCGTTCTTAATCTTAACCTAATAATTGGAAAATGGGACTGATAATGGGAAATGAATAGTAAACAAGATATCCAACTATAAATTTTAATTTCAATCTATGTATTAGAGTACGGAATACATAATAAATACAATCGCAAGAATAAGTGAGAATGTAAATGCTAAACGGCAAACTGATGCGAGCTATGGGCGCCGCAATATTAGCCTTGGCTGCTCTGCCGAGCCCCTTTCACTTTATCCCCACTCCTCGGCCGGCTGTAATGCGACATGCGATAGATGGATGAAGAAATAACACTTCCTGTTTTCGGAAGAGAAGATTAGAAAGCACCCGTCAGTTGGCGACTACTTTGCTTCAGTTCAACTGTAGTCAGCGCCAGACAGATCTCAACTGACTAGGAGAAGTTTTCAGTGCGGAATCGGAGAACGAACAAGTTTGGTAAATAGCACGTCACCCCTGGTTTCTCGCCCTAAAGCAGTTCTGCCTGGTGGGCCTCCATTTAAGAGAAATCGGGGATTAAAAAAAGTGCTTAAATTGTATGTAAATGAGCTATAGTTTTACGGAAGACCGTTAGTTTATAATGTCTATTTAGCCGTGGTCGTTAAGGCGGAGTGATCCGATGCGATAGGTTCGAAGTTCAATCCCAACAACCGCGAAATTTTCTATTTTTTTTATTGCCATTCCATCTCGTATCATTAAAAATTTGTTTTGAAACAAAACATACAAAAATTTTATTTTCCTTTGACAAATACGCAAATATTAGGATGGTATAAATCATAAAAACATTTGAAACAAAAATTACGTGCACACCAGGAACATTTTATGAAGGATATGTTTCGACAGTCACATACAGTATTTATTATTGCTTTAGGAAAGCAGGTTTCGTTAACATTTGTAAATTTCGGCCTTTTATTCGTTAATTTTGAACCATACCAGGAATATTTTATGATGTCATAAAATACAGGCGCTTGCAAAACGTGGTGAACAAGAGAATATATCTTAACAGAATCTTCACGAGAAGATATTGCACGGTATCTTTCAACAGTTTGTCTTAACACAACGTGCATTGGGGTTATGCAACATTTCTATTACGAACTTGATCGTGCTGGTTGGTACCTTTATGGATGCTTGCATAGGTTCTTTATACGGTCGCCAATCCCCCGTTATTACTCCAAGAGACAAAGGTTTAAGGATTAAAACAGTTGTTGCATAAACAAAGTTTATATTCTTGAATTTTACGTAGTAAAAGTTGAGGTACAAGAATGGTAAGGCATCAGAATTATCGTCTCCTTGAATTAGATTGCAGGTTGACGTCACTCACACACACTGATTAGCTATCTTTCAGAAAATTCCCCCCAAAATTCGAAAGATCATCCTATGGCATCCCGGAATAGCATCAGAGTCCACTGTCCTGACCGTTAAAGTAAAGTTTATAACAACTTGAAATTTTCTAAGCTCCCCGTTTCACCACTACTAAAAATCTTCTAAGTCCACAGCCTCGTAGTTCACTGCCCCTCACATAACTGTTCTCGCCTCGCCCGCTTGAAAAACTGTTTGAAAACTATTCCCAGACTGCCTGCGCTGGTCTGCTTTTTATAGGCTAGGCTTATCTATTGCTGAATATCCGTGGAACATCGGTGTATTCCCGCGGGGGAAACACTGTTCTTTAGTGAATTAGAAAAAGCCCACACTCCTGTGAAACACTAATTTTACTCGGATTTTCCCGAAATTTTACTATGATATAGGTTGATTTATTCCGAATCTTTTTGGTAATGACAAATTTTCTCATAGTTATTCTCGTTTAAGAGCTATTAATTTCTGAAAGTCACACATTTGGATGCTATCATATGTCAACACTAAAACTTCGTTTTTCTTACTTTAAATATCAAGTTACCTCTGAACTGTTATATGTTTTTTACCAACCGAATTTTTCTCTTTCATTTAAGCATACTTTTATCTCTCTAGCTCTTTTTTCTAAAATTATTGAATTATTTTGATTTGAAATATCTCCTTACATAAATTTTAAAAGTACACAAAAACCACCTTAAAGTGATTGTCATTCTCTACTTTCTTAGTCAAAATGAATGCAACAAATTTCATCATGACTGAAAAACAAACTTATTTAAATTTTATGAAAACGGTTTAGAATCAATTTAAAATGTACTTTCTTGTTAAGAAAATGATTATAAAAGTTCTTTACTATATAACTATATGAGGTTTACCCCCTTATAAATGGTTTTAGCAAGATAATGACGACATAATACAAGGTTATGTTCTGAAATGAAAAGTGCTTTACCATTGAACGTGATTATAAAAGTTATTCGCTACGCATTATATGTAACTCACCTCTTGCTGAACGGTTTAGGTGAGATAATAGATATAAAACAAGTTTCCGGCGCATTTTGGAAGTTTTTTTATTAGTATTTTTACCAGATGATAGAAATACACCTCACGTGGCTGACATAAATGCGTACATTTCGGTGGTACCATCCATCCTAATATTTCCGTAATTGTCAAAGGAAAAAAAAAAAAACTTGTAGAATTTGTTTCAAAACAATTTTTAATGCTACAACATAGAATAGCAATAAAAAAAAATAGAAATAGAAAAAAAAAAATTCGCGGATGGGGGGATCAGACATCGGATCCCTCGCATCTGATCACACCGCCTCAACGAGCACGGCTAAATAGGCATTATAAACTAACCTTCCGTACAAATATAGCTCACTACGTACAATTTAAGCACTTTTTTTTTTAATCCCAGATTTCTCTTAAACGGAGGTCCACCAGGCAGAACTGCTTTAGAGCGAGAAACCAGAGGTGACTTACTATTTCCCAAACTTGTTAGTTCTACGATTGCGATTTCCACACTAAAAAAATTCCTTTGTTAGTGTTAACGGACATGAGGCCGCCGCACTAGATCACGTCATACCTGCGCGCATGCGCCTGGCTGGCTGTAATGCGATATGCGATAGATGAACGGAAAAATTAGAGGCGTTAGAATAAAAGTTTCACTTTAATAATTACTAATTATTTAATAATGTAATTCAAATATTTTTCAAATTTTCTGCTCGGAGGACCTGCAAAAGATTAAAATTTACCACATTGTCCAGAAACTCAGAGCGTGTTCCACATTTCCCGAACACCTTATTCGTTTAGACCAGTGGTTCCGAACGTGGGCCGTACTGCCCCCCAGTGGGTGCTCGAAGGGGGCGTTTGTGAACAAAGGCAAATTTGGGGGGCGCTGACGCCCAGCCAGCGCCCCCCTAGCAACACTGGCAAGGACTTGCCGATAATATTAATCAATAACAAAAAACATTGAACAAATGTTTCAGCAAGTAATTCCAAATGTCCTTTAAGCAAGATCAGTGGGGATGAAAAGTTAGTATTAGTACATTATATCTTTGTTCCTAACACCTGCTTGAATGGTTGATGAATGAGTCGCAGCTAGCGCTGTGCACCACAGGGATCACTATTATTAGTATGTTTATGTTCCGGATCGATGTTTATATGTTTACACTGGTCAGTGTTCGATTGTTCGGTAGTGCCTTCTGACCGAGCGACTGCGAACCTGTGCAGTATCTACAGCTTACGTGGACCTACTTACTGAAGATTATTTATTTTGGAATATCTATCTGCCACAGAAGTTAGTACATATTCATTATTATTACTTGCTTATTAATCTATTTACTGATCGATATTATGTGAGCAATGTGCTGTGAAATTTCAACTATGTTTTAATCTTTTATTTAATTTTTGACTCATGTGCTAACTGCACTCGATTCTGTACTGATCACTTCTACTATTCCTATTATTATTATTATCAACATCATTTTTGACATTTAGAGATATTTACAAAGGGTAAGAATACCTATGGTTGACATGAAGTTGTATGAAATTCAAATTTAAGACCGAGCGGGGCGGTGTAACGGTTAGCGTTCTCGCCTCGCATTCGGGAGGACGGCGGTTCGAATACCCGTCCGGGCATCCAGATTTGGGTTTTCCATGGTTTCCCCAAATCACTCCAGGCAAATGCCGGGATGCTTCCTTCAAAAGGCCATGGCCGAATTCCTTCCCATTCCTTGCCCCCCATCCTTTCCCGTCTCTAAAGACCTCGATGTTAATAGGAGACGTAAAGCAGTTACAAAAAAAAAAAAAAAAAAAAAAAAAAAAAAAGAATTAAGAAAATACTGTGATCCAGAAAACCAGCAACACTGTCAGGTTAACTGAACGTGTCCACGGGTTCGGTGATAGTCTCTTCTGTCCAGGGCCGTCGTAAGCGGGCGTGCAAGGAGTGCATCGCACGCGGGCGACACGTTCGAGGGGGGCGGCAAAACGAGTGATAGACAGTCGCCGCCCCGCGATAGTTGCCACTCCATTTTTTTCTTTTTTTGACTGGGGGCGGTATAATCGGTATTGCACGCGGGCGCTGAAACAGCTAGCGGCGGGCCTGCTTCTGTCGATGGTGAACAGTTTCTGCAGTGCATGTGGTTACCATATTCGGAAGCGCGTATCTTGTTAGCGAAATAGCAGCTTCGGGAAGTACTTTAACTCTCAGTTAATGTAAGATTGCTTTACTTTGTACTGAACGTGAATATGGAAATGTTATCTCAATGAAATAAACAAGTGTATGCATTTGTAGTTTAAACGGGAATAATATTCCTAGTATGGTTAGCCTCTCTGTCAAAGGTAGGTGTTCCTTAAATCGAGAGGGGTGTCGAATTTACGTTCATCAATAATAAATGGGCTTTAATTGCAAACTGAACAAACCATCATACCGTTTACAACATATACTATGGGCAGAGGCGGCCTTTGGGGGTGGCGAACAGGGCAATCGCCCAGGGCCTCGCTCTTGGAGGGGCCTCGCGCAGCTATCCAAGTTGATTAAAGTTTATGTTTTAAACAATTATTTTATCTTCAGTTGTTAGTGCAAAAATAAACTTGTTTAATTGATGGTAAAGTATATATTAATTACTAACTCATCAAAATTTCTTAATTAGATTTATTGACTGTCACATTCGTATAATAGCAGGAGAAACATCTGATATTGATGGACAAGAACTATATGAAGAAAACGACGGTGGTATCACAGTGATGACATAAATAATAGAAAAAAACATTAACTGAATTACTGAAGTGAACTCCACTATCAAAGTAGTCTTGAGAATTATTGCCACCACACGTAATACAGTTGCGTCCGCAGAAAGAAGTTTTTTATAATTAAAAAATATAATACATATTTGAGGAATTCGATGGCACAAGATTAATTTTCAGCTCTTTCTAGTATTTGAATTGAAATAGCTCATTCGTTAGTTTCTTGTGCTTTTATTAAATATTTTAGTTTCAGGAAAAGGCGCAAACATCATTTTTAAATCCCTGTGCGTATATCTTACAAGGCCTTAATGTACTTCAGTTTATCCTTAATGATTTGTCATCTTTATGTTTAACTTTTAATAATATTTTAAAACTCAGTTTATTTTTATGATGTTTGCATTTATCGTTGATCATCAGGAATACCTACGATTCAGTGGCGGATCCAGGATTTTGGTTTGGGGTGCTAGGATTTGGTTTGGGGGGGGGGGCTTGACTCGGGCGAGGAGGGGGTGCCGACAGAAATCTCATTATTCCAGATTGCCGCCCTCATACAAACAATAGAGCAAAAAAAAGGTCTCCAAAATCCATGTCGTCGGGGGTGACCTTGGTGCTTTTAGGGGGGCTTCAGCCCCCTAGCCCCCCCCCCCCGGATCCGTCACGGTTACGATTAATATATTTTGTACAAAGGACAAGGGCCTCGCAAAGATCTGCCGCCCGGGCCCTCGCAATGGCTAAGGCCGACGCTGACTATGGGAGGCGCTAAGGCACCTAAAATCGATATGTGGCGTCTGTTTCCGGTACAAACAATGTCATATTTGAGAGCCTACAGCTCTTATATTGCATCGTGGGCAGATATTGAAATCCCTCACTTGCTAAGTACTTCGTGTAAGGCCGGCATATATTGAAACGGGATATTGTTAGGCAGTTTTCACACCGGCAAAACCGGCGCCGGATACAATGTAGTCAAATGAGAGCTTTAACACAAGACCCATTCACACTAGCGGTCAGCTCAGCTCAGGTCAAAAATCGCTATACACGTAATCCAATGGGAGCATTCACACTATGCGGTCCGCTCAGGTCAGGGCAAGGTAGCTCAAACTGAATATCGCGTCGCCACCGATCAACAACGGTCAAGACTCAAGACTTGAGCTGAGCTGACCGCTGGTGTGAACGAGCAACGGTCAGGTCAGATCAGATCAAATGGGCGGCGAACGACTGAAAACTATGCTTGTAAGCAATAAGAAAAAGAGTAATAAATAAATAAAAAAGTTTTAACGGTATTTTATTTCTGTTTATTATAAAGTCGGCAAACTTTAATGTAAATTCAAATATTATTACACATTTTAGTTATGTTGGTCGTAAGTATTCTTTCTATACACTATCTCTGGGTTTTGTGAGGTTGTTTGAAATGTACGTAAAGGTGCCCGTAGACGATCAATTTTATTTGACAAATTTGTTGGTCAAACATCACGTTTTCATCAAACTACAGCCCAAACGCTGAAACCTGAGATCAAAACTAATTTGTCAAACTTGCCTTTAGTTTCGATTGTTGCATTGTCGAAACGTGACGCGTGCCGCAATCTATAATATAAAAATGAATCGCAAAATGTGTTGGTAAGCGCATAACTCAACAACGCCTGGACCAATTCGGCTAATTCTTTTTTTTATATTTTCGTTAAGGCACAAGGAAGGTTCTTATGGAGAGAAAAAACGCAAAAACTGGAAGGAAAATAGTAAAAACAACACTTTTCTTTTCCCTCAATCAAAACAAAACAAAGGCGCGTTAGGATTATCTTTGGTATGACTTCAAGTTGATTAGGCTCTATGGATATTAATCTATGCCTGCGTGTGATCAGCGAAAATAATATCACTGACGTACGTGTTATCATTATTTCCTCCGTGCGTGGCATTTTCTTGGTTGCTTTTAAATTTTCGTTCTCTCGAAACCCATTTGTGTGTTTATTTGTTCAGTGTGTTTACATTTATACCCATGCCGCCTACCACGAAAGTTTCGACTATGAAAATAGAATGCATCAGTTTAGAAGGATGCAATATTAAGAATACCTAAAAAGCAAAATCGATTACTGGTATTTCAGTTGAGAAGCGATATGCATTATCGTCTGACGATCGAGCCACACTTATCCTATTATTTTAAGAATGCAATGTTCTGGTAAGCCTTGTGGTGATGGGTTCCATTCGTTTTAAACTATGTTCGGGTAGAATTCATGGTGATTGAATTGGTTGCGACTAATAATACTTTCTAACTTTTAAAATCTTCTATATAAATAAAAATGAATCGCCAAATGTGTTGCTAAGTGCATAACTCGAGAACGGCTCGACCAATTCGGCAAATTATTTGTTCCTTCATATTTTCCTTAATCCACAAGGAAGGTTCTTATGGAGAGAAAAAACGTAAAAATTGCGAGGAAAATAGTAAAATCAACACCTTTCTTTTCCCATACAAACCAGCCAATCAAAATAAAACAAAACAAAGGCGTGTTAGGATTAGCTCTGGTATGCCTTCAAGTTGATTAGATTGTATGGATATTAATCTATGCCTGCCCAAAATAAAGTTCGAAAGAAAAAAAGGTTTGCGTGTCATCAACGAAAATAATATTACTGCCAGTCAATCAAAACAAAACAAAGGCGCTTTATGATTATCTTTGGAATTGCAAAATGATTGATCGGAAGAAATGGTTTCAAAACAACTCATTGGCATTGATAATGACAAAATCCCTGTAAACGTTTTGAGTGGCTGCATTACATTTCCTGTCAATTTTTTGGTTGAACGACCGAACTATATTACAGAGACAAAAACACGGACGTTAATTAAATAAATTTCGAAATTCAAAATGAAATTTCCGGTGAATTAAGGATATACAAATCAGTTAATTGCGCAACTAACCAAGATGATGTCGTCAACTTTCCACCAGAATTTTTTAACTCACTGGATTTGCCAGGATTGCTGCTTCATAATCTTATATATATATAAAAATAGACGTGTGTTTTCATATATTTCACTTTTCAACCACCATTACCAAACACAGATCACCGGTCTTTGTGTGTGGAAGTAACATGGAGTTTCCTGTCGTGCACAACGTTGGCAGAATGACGATAGCTGTGGGGATGTGGGAGATATGATGGTTAAAGTTGGCCAATGCATGGCGTTTTCATATTTCGATCAAAAATTTGTGTCTTCTTATACTTCTCTTTCTTGCCACAACTACATAGCATAGACCATTGGTGTTTGTGTGTGGTAGTAGAATCGTGTCTCCTGTCATGCACTATGGTTGTTAGATGTCGGTAGCTATGGGGGTGTGGGAGATATGGGGGTTGAAAGTGGTCGACCTGCGGCAATTTCATGTTTCTGTAAAAGACGCATGTGTCATGGTGTATCACTTTTCAGCTAAAACTATCTATCGCAGATCACTGGCGTTTGTGTGTGGTAGTAACACAGAGTCGCCTTTCGATCACAACATCGGCCGAATTTCAGTAACTGTGGTAGTGTGGGAGATATGGTGGTTGAAAGTGGCCGGTCAAGGATATTTTCGTATTTCGACGAAAGACATGTGCCTCCGCAAATGTCACTTTTCTGCCAAAACTAAATAACATAGAGCATTGGTGTTTGTGTATGGTAGTAGAATCGTATCTCCTGTCGTGCACTATGGTTGTTAGATGTCGGTAGCTGTCAATACAAATTCTTTACAAACACGAACGAAGTCGTGGGTACCAGCTAGTGAGGAATAAAGACAACGCATTTTTGGCGTTGACTCTAGCACTGTGTGTCAAGGGGAAAAAGAAGTAAATGTTGGTTTAGAGAATGATTGAAATTAAGAGTGAGATATACACATGAAAATTTATGACTGGAAATATCGCACAAGGAGAGCCAGATGATTACAATAAATTACTGCTCACGGAACATAAAACGTTTGAATGATTATAGCCAGTGAAAATTATGAATTTCTTACGGTTGATGTTGGTACAAATTTCATAGCGTCAGATGGAGGATTGATTAAAAATATAACATTTTGGAATTTGTTTGAAAATAATCAGTTGCAGATTCCAGATCCAGATGAACTGTCGAATACTATTTTTTTTAAAAAAAAAAAAAAAAAAAAAAAAAAAAAAATCCTCCGTATTTGCAGGAGATGATGCTTTCCAGCTGCTACCAAGTTTTATGAAACCTTGCAATAAACAAGTGTTAAATGATAACAGAAGAATTTTTAACGATCGTTTATCTCGAGCGGGTTATTGAAAAAGTATTTGGCATTCTCGCATGTAATTTTAAGGTTTTTTAAGAAACCCACATAATTATCTCTAACAAAAGCAAGAACTTATGACATGTTGTCATTTACACAATTTACTTATTAACGGGGGAAAAAATACATCCAACATGGAGAAGAAGACATGGAAGAGATGGAGACTATTATACAGGGTTCTTGGAGAAATTATCCAAACCAGATGCTAATATTTAATATAATTGCAATGGAGCCCACGCTCCGGTGACAATTTCCCTAAACACCCATCTTCCCCCTTTTCTGCACCCTCCTACATTTGCCCTCTACAAATTTTAACTTTAAACTCTTTCAACGTTTTTGATAAATTTGTCTAAATATTGAAGTTATTCGATTCTTTAGATTTTATTTTCATAGCACCGGCAGATCGCAATATATGGACATGAACTGCAAAAGGAATCCTTCGTCTGATAAATTATGTCCACTCAGCCAATTATCATTCCTGCTGTTGTCACTTGGCGAACGGCGATGCGTTTTCCATGGGCACTAGGCGATAAATGAAACAATGTTTGACAAACACCACCGCACACCTTCAAACTTATTTGACAAACACGCCGTCAATCAAAATTTCCATCAAACACGTCAAACGCGTCGATTGTTTGACAAACGTGTCAAACAATGCCGCAGACTCTCAAATAATTTGACAAACACGTAAAGTTTGACAAACAATTTGATCGTCTACAGGCCGCTTAAGAATTAAGTTTCTTTCGGTGTTGAGAATATATGAAATTCTTTCGGGTAACTAGCCGAGTTAAGGAAATGTTATTATCACACGATATTTTGGCAATCACTTCACCAGAAGATTGTGACAGTGAATGTGATCGCCGAAATATCATGTGATAATAACATTTCCTTAAATCGCTTATTCGCATCGGTTCATATTGTTTTCAGCTGCCATGCTGTTCGACTAATTATGTTTCTGTCAAACTGGCTTCTGAAGGATCCAAACGACTCTTGGGATGTGCATAAATATAACTTTTAACACAATCCAGGGCCGCATTTAGGCTTTGTGGGCCCCTAGGCCATACATGTGTTGAAGGCCCCTGTCGGCAGTGAGTGGCGTAACAACTTTTTCTATTATTATTATTTAGCTCTACTACTGGCTCAGGCGGGGGCACTTACGGCTGTGGTACAGGCCCCCTTTGTGGTGCGGGCCTCCCTTTGTGGTGAGGGCCCCTTGGCTACAGCCTAGGTGGCCTATGCTTAAATGAGGCCCTGACACAATTCTGTCAAGTCAAATATGTTTAATCCGGTCTGTACCGTTTTGTTTTACTTACCGTGACCTGCTTATTGTCCTTTTGTTCTTTCATAAGCTTCGCTTTCGACATTAGATCACTAGTTATTTATCAGTATTCTAATTCTCTGCGATAACTTTCCATTATACAAATCCGCTATTTAATAAAGTGTATACCGATATACCTATATTTCATAATAATACAAGTCGACGACAGAACATTCAAAATGTCACAGTTGCACATGGAAGAATAAAACAGTGTTATACAACGATAGTGCGTACGGAAACTGCAATAAATAAATCGTCATAAATAAATAACATAAATCATTATTGATACCAGGGCTATCATATTATAGGAGTCTTTGGGTTTTGTGTTTTAGGATGGTCTTTGCCGTTTTCTGTATGCTTGGAGAGTTCACGAGTTTTATCTCTGGTTACCAGTTTACTCCTAGCTGATGGACGGATAGTAGTTACCTGAAAGTTCTATATAAGAGACACGGTTTTCAGGAAATCAGATTTCTTATAAAATAAGTTCTGATGGAGTTTTCAATGAATGAAGTGTCTGCTTCACTAAATGATGACATGATGGAAGAGATCGAAAAGATGTTAGAGGAAAAGCGTTCGCTGAAGAGTCGTATAAAGGATTTGGAGGATGAATTATCACGCAAGGTAAGTTATTCATTGCTGAAAGTAGTTAAAAATAAATTGTATACATGAATACAATAGTCTGTTGTCACTATACTAATACAACCTTGTTTTCTTGTCTTCCTAGCAGTTGTTACTAGTTTGAAATGCGGCCTGGACCAAAAATAAAACGTCATTAAAGGCTCAAGGAACTAATTTCTGAAAGCCGATATCTCGAGAACGAAGCGAGATATCATAAAAATTTATCCTTCACTCCGATTTGTCTAGTCGAGTTATATAAGAATCAAACGGGTGGGGTGGGACTTTCTCCACCAGCGAAATACTGGTACTGACCTTTTGAAATTTGGATTAACTACTTCCTTATAATGTCCTCTTCACGCTGTACACTCTCCTTTTCCGGAAAAGTCACCATGAATTAAATTAAAAATGCCTAAATATGACACTGCAGCGCTGCTATTAGTTGCCGCCGGCGCTGCGAAATCAATGATAATTTCTTAAATGTTGGTTTAATTCATTGTTGGAATATATTCTTGCCGTTTTAGCTTCACTCCGTTGCAAAACGTCGCATAAAATTATCAGATACAAAATTTTTATTCGAAATGCAGTACTATAAGGCTCACCTCTTCGAATCGATATAAGCAGTCAGAGATAATCGATTGCTTCCGTTGTAAACAAATGCACAGTTTGTCTCTGGTTTGCGACATGGCCTGCCGCAGAACGAATTACCCGTAAAATTTTTACTCTTGGTCCAGGCCGAATTTCAACCTAACCATTATCACTATGACAAAACGAACCTATTTAGGTTGATATGATCCCTTTACCGATAATTTTTGTGTCATTTTTTCAGTGCTGCTAACATTTCACGGTTGTGGAGCATCCCATATTTCGGCATTTTTAATTTAATTCGTGGCGATTTTTCCAGAAAAGGAGAGTGCTAAACGTGAAGAGGACATTATAAGGAAGTAGTTAATCCAAATTTCAACAGGTCAGTAACAGTATTTCGCTGGTGGAGAAAGTCCCACCCCACCCAGTCCAACTGTTAGGTAAATAACAAAACACCCACTTTGCATATCCAGCGCTTAGTTCCTTGTGGCTTGAACGTAATGTTTTCTGGTCCAGGCCACATATCAACCGAACGATATTAATTTTGAGATTGTATATCTCGGGAACTATGAGAGATATCGAAAAATGTATTTAGTTAAGTTACGTAAGAATCCATCATTAAAGTTGGCTTTTTCGAAATCTTTCTTCTGGTCCAGTCCGCATTTCTAGCTACCTCAATTTTGAAATAGTATATCTCGAGAGGTAAGTGAGATTTTATACCTCACTTTCGATTTGTCTCGTCTAGTTGCATAAGAATCCGTCATCAAATTGCTGCGTCACGGTTCTGGTGGTAGTGCTGCCATACCTACATACACGGTGAACTTATCAGTGACAAAGGTATGATTATAATCTGATTTCACTAGATAATGATCTATCCCCATCCCAGATTTACGTCAAATAGCTGTTATTCGTTAAAATTCATTGTGACGTCTAGTTTTAACTTTTAAACAGATCAGATTACTGAATTAGTGTCTTCTTGAAGCAAAAAGTAAGGGTAGGAAATGCAGTATCAAAGGACGCGGAAGTGAAAATGGGAGTGCCACAGCGTATCGTATTGGGACCATTGCTATTCGTCATTCTAATTAAAGATTGTGTTGGTGGATTACTATTAGAAGTCAGGTTATTTGCAGATGACATAAATGCGATATAAGAGGATCAAAATGGTAGAAGACTGTGAACCGCTTCAGGATGATCTGGACGGGATATGTAGCTGGGTATGTCAACATGGGAAGAAGAGAAATGCAAAGAAAAAGCTTATTAGGTACAGAGATAAAAAACTAAAGATTGATTATAGCTATAAGGTGGGGAAAGAAATGTTTGTTGAGGACTTGAAATTTAAATACCTTGGCACAACATTTGATAAAAAACTTAACTGGGAGGTCACATTGGTCAGGTGATAGGAAAAGGTTTCAAAGTCCTTCAATTGTTCGAGAAAGTGATGAGGAGATGTACTAAAGAAGTAAGGGAATTGGGTTTCAAAACTGGTAGTGCTTGGAAGGGAAGAGATGACCATGACCACAAGTTGTACCTTTATTTCAGGTATAATAGATTTGGGAAATTTTTATATACAGGCAAGGGACTAAAGAAAAGGAACATAGTACCGAAGGAAATGCTAATTAGTTTACTCGAAATACTGAAAGAATTAAAAATTAAAATTTGTAAAGTGCGTAAGTAGATGAGTGATGAAATTGTACTCAAAGAATTAAAGGCAAACATTTGTAGAGTACAGTACTGTTCCTTAATTTAGTTTTAAGGGCAACATATTTTTAGCAAAGACGACAGAAGTATTTAATAACCAATTTGTAGTCTTTTTTCTTACAAGTAATGTTTAGTAAAACAGATACACGAATTTATGTCCCTAGCAAAAGTAAATATCGGTGAGTACGCAGTTGCAATTTTAATGGCACATCTGATGGAGTAACTGAGGATTGAAGACCTATACTTGTGTACTGCAAAAATTCGTTACCTCCACTTAATTATATAAAATAATTGTTTAAAAAAACATAAAAACCGCCTTCAAAAAAAAAGCACTAAAAATTTTAAAATAACTTTATACCTTGCTTAGAATAAAGTAAATCTAAATGGACAATATTTTACATTACTGTCATTGATATTTTTACATTAATTAGTTATTTTTGGAGTCGGTGCCAGCTGTCAAATGGCAAAGATCGAATTACCGAACCTCTTTTGGTGTTAGACGCGAAACGGGGAGTACGAACAAAAATTCCCAATATTTTACAGCATGTCGTGAGGCAGATAGTGTTACAGCGGGAGACAGCTTAGGGAAACAAATTAACAGTATTTTAATCTGTGGCTTGGCCTTATTGGTCATCCAGGCATTTCTCTGACGCTACAGTGTCAGTTGGTAGGCTGCATCATGCAGTAAACGATTTACAGTTAGTATAATATCGGCGTATCATCTGTATGTTTCAGTTTTGTTGAAACATTTTTCTAGCATTAATTTTAGGTAAGCAGTAACATGATTTTTTATGTATTATTGTTATTTCTCATTGTTTTTATCTTTTTGTTTTTCTTGCTTTCGCTGGCACCGACTCCAAAAATAACTAATTAATGTAAAAATATCAATGACAGTAATGTAAAATATTGTCCATTTAGATTTACTTTATCCTAAGCAAGGTATAAAGTTATTTTAAAATTTTTAGTGCTTTTTTTGAAGGCGGTTTTTATGTTTTTTAAAACAATTATTTTATTTTTAAATTTTTAGTGATATTATAGTTTGTTTTGTATTTTAAATATGCCGCTGTAGTTCCCATTTTGCGAACTTCCTGGTAGCTCAGAAATTAAAGAGCTTGCTTTCAAAGAAGAATTCTGTCTTTATATACCACAACAACTTCCAGAACGGGGTTAATTGGGTGTTGTGATAAGGAATTTTAGTTTTCATTTCTGCCCATGCTATGTTTCGATCGGATCATAACATCTGTTAAAGCTGCTGGTCGATAACCGAAACATGTAACATCTGGGCATTAATACATCCCACATCTGTCTCTGGAATATACCTGTCTGCTCCGGCATCACGCAGAAAATACAGATTTTTAATTGGTTTTCACAACGTGAAAGCTTGGGATCCAAGTTGAAATCTGAAGTAAATGTTGAGACATTATGAAACATTTATTTTATAAATACTATGCCATGACTTAAAAATACCTTAACTGATTTTGATGGGATTTAAAGCTGTGGATTTTTGTAAAGAACATTGGAAATTAAAAGGGGTGAGGGTAAAGGGGAAGTGTGATTGGGCTTATGTATACCAAATGTAGACTGCCTTTTCTGATTGATTTAAAGTATACGTGTGTAAATTTCTATTGATATCAGATAAAACTGTAGGTATGTATAAAAAACAATTAAGGGGTGAGGAGATGAAGAGTAGTTTGGTTTTTGTAAACCTAGTGTGGGCAGTATTTTTCCCTTTGTTTTTAAGTATACATGTGAAAATTTCCATCGAAACCAGATAAAAACTGTAGCTTAGTGTAAAGAACATTTTCAAAAATTAAATGGGGTAAGGGAGTGAGTGGTAGAGTTTTGTAAACAGAATGTATACACTATGTTTCTCTTTGTTTTTAAGTATACATGAGCTGTGTTCAATGAAAATCTGATAAAACTGTGGGTATCTATAAAGAATATTGGAAATTAGGAGGGGTGGGGGTAGAAGGGAAGAGGGGTTGAGCTTCTGCAACCTAATTTAAACACAATTGTTCTGTATGTTTTAAAGTATACGTGTGCAAATTTCCTTCAAAATCGGATAGAAATTGTAGTGATGTAAAGGGAGACATGGGGTGGTTTATTTATTTATTTAATATTTTTTTTTTTTTGGTCAGAAACCTTCTCCATGAAAAATTACATGTATATGTCAACTTTAATGGAGACCAGTTAAATGGTGTCGACTGTAGCTTTGTACAAAGAACATTGCCAAAAATTTAGGGGTGGATAGGGAGAGAAGGCTTCAGTTTTTTCAAGCCAAAATTAGACAGTACTTTTCTCTTTTTTTTTACTAAACATGTCCAAAGTTTCATCGAAATCGGATAAAAAATGTGGGTTTGTATAAAAATTGCGGGGTGTAAAGGGGAGTGGGGTGATTTTTTATTTATTTATTTTTTGGTCAGATTCTCCATGAAAAATTACATGTATATGCCAACTTTGATGATAATCGGTCAAATGGTGTCGAATGTAGCTTTTTATGAAGAACATTGACAATAATTAAAGGGGTGGAAGGAGGGAAGGGGTTGCGCTTTGGAAGACCAAATGTTGACAGGATTTTTCTCTTTGTTTTAAAGTATACATGGGCAAAGTTCAATAAAAATCAGATAAGGTATGTAGGTTTCCATAAAATTAAGGGGTGTAAAGGGGAGAAGGGGTGGTTTTTTATTTTTATTTTTTTCTTAGAAACCTTCTCCATAAAAAATTACATGTAATTGCCAACTTAAATGGAGATCAGTTAAATGGTGTCGACTGTAGCTTTGAATAAAGAAAATTTTGCAAAAATTAAGGGGGTGTGTAGGGGGAGAGTGTTTCAGTTTTTTTAAACCAAAAGTTGACAGTATTTTTCTGTTTAATTTTGACTATATATGTCCACAGTTCCATCGAGATCGAATAAAAAATATGGATTTGTATAAAAATTAAGGGGTGAGTGGGGGTCGAAGGGGTGGTTTCTCAATGAAATTCATATGGGACCACTTCGGAGGTATACCCTAGCCACTAAAAAAATTTCATTTTAATCGGTTCAAAATTGGCGAAGATATCGCTGAACATACATACAAAAAAAAAAAAAAAAAAAAAAACCAGACGAATTGAGAACCTTCTTTTTTTGAAGTCGGTAAAAATTAAAAATAATCCAATGATCTTGAAGTCCCTTGCGGAATAAATAAATAAATCGTTCAACGAATTTGTTGTACTGCATAGGATGGAACTAAAATGCTGCTGAAATTTTGTTTCGCTTTTGACATTACGGTAGTTTATCTTCTTTGTTTCTCAATTCAACGGTACTTTGATTCTCAATGACTTAAAATTACAGACTGAAGAAGTCTCCAGAAAGAGCTAAAAGACAAAATAGCATTATTAGGATGTTGTCGGGAAAATTTGGTGGTAGTGTTTTACCAAACGCTTGATAACCCATCATTGTCGATTGGTCACAGTACTTAGAAGTGACACTTGACACCCAATTCGCTACTTTTAAGTATACAACACCTAGCCTGCTTGGTTCGAGGTAACGGTGCACAATTCACAATCGTTAGAATGTTTGGTAAGGATCTGGACTAAATTTCAAAATCCTTCACATTGAGTATGGAGTGAGAGCACATGGGACATTAATCCTTGGGGAACTATTTTTGTCTTATGGAAGAGAAAGAGTGAAAGACCGGCATCGGTTTTTACCATCTTCTTCTTTCATCCTCATGAAATGCAGAGCAGAGTCAGCGCACTTGCATTTCATTACTATACACGTACAATAGCTTTTAACACAATCTGGAAAGCATATCAGCATGAAACTTTTAATACTATTTACTTTTAAGGGGTAACTCCCTGTTCGGAACCATCTACAGCCGGGTGACCGGGAACGGTACTAATTCTTTGAAGTACGAAAAAGTCACAAACGATAGAACCGTAACTAGTAACTGGCTATTGTGACGATGCTAGCTCAATTTACTCCAACAAATTAACAGATTTGTTCTTTAACATACGTTGGATTCTTTCGAGTCCTTTTTCTATGATCTTGCTAGTCCTTTACCTATTGACTTCAGCATGTACGATCAAAGACAGCTGAGCAGGAGGAGAAGCTAAGGAAGAAATACGATTGAGAATGATTGATATTCCTGAGTCTTCTATAATAATATCCAATCCTCAAAACGATTGGTTAGAGAAGTGCTAGCTTTACAAGTATTATTCTAAATTAATATGTGTAATGAATATATCACTATTAAAATTACAGTGGAAAGTTATAATATCGTCTAGCTCCTTAGTTATATGTTATTAATGTTGTAAGTGTGGTAAAGAAAGTGATTTGCTGGGTAGAAGAATTTTTAAAAGGTAGAAAACAGAAAGTTAGGGTAGGAAATGTAGTATCAAAAGAAGTGGAAGTAAAAATGGGTGTGCCACAGGGTAGCGTATTGGGACCATTGCTATTCATTATTCTAATGAATAATTGTGTTGCCTGTTTACTATCTGAAATTAGATTGTTTGCAGATGACATAATGCTGTATAAAAGAATCAAAACGATAGAGGATTGTAAACAGTTGCAGGGTGATCTGGACAGGATATCTAATTGGGTTAGTAAACATGGAATGAAGATAAATGCAAAGAAGAGTCAGCTTATTAGATACACAAATAAAAAACAAAAGGTTAATTATGAATATAAGGTGGGGAAAGAATTGCTTGCTGAAGACTTGAAATGCAAATATCTTGGAATTACTTTTGATAACAAACTTAACTGGGCAGGACACATAGGACAGGTGGTAGGAAAAGGTTTCAGAGTTCTGCACTTGTTGGAGAGAGTTATGAGGGGATGTACGAGAGAAGTCAAGGAATTGGGTTACAAAACTTTGGTCAGACCATTGCTCGAATATGGTAGTGTAGTATGGGACCCTCATTTTACGTATCAAATACAGGAGTTGGAGAGGGTGCAAAGAAGGGCTGCTAGATTTGTTTCTGGAAATTATCGCAGAATGCAATCAGTGACGGATATGATAAAGGAGCTGGAATGGGATTCATTGCAAGACAGGAGGAGGATGAGGAGGGTCATGGGAGTGTACAGGGCATATACTGGTGATGAGGCATGGAAAGATATTGCAGTAGGTATGAAAAGTAGTGCATGGAAGGGAAAAGATGACCATGACCACAAGCTGGCACTCGATTTCAGGCACAAGGGTGTAGGAAGATTCTCTTTTTTAGGTAAGGGTGTCAGGGATTGGAATGAGTTACCAAGAGAAACGATGAATAATTTACCGAAAACTTTGAAGGAATTTAAAGAAAAAATTTGTAGAGGGCAAATGTAGGTGGGTGCAGGATAGGGGGAAGATAGCTGTGTAGGGAAATTGCCACCGGAGCCTGTGCTCCATTGCAATTAAATTAAATTAAAAAAATTAAATTAGGATGATGTTATTTAATAGTAGAAATGTGTATTTCGTTGATAAATTAAGGTGACTACTTTTTTGTGGGAGCCTCAACATAAAAGTTCCACGGCCTGTGTTACGGTAAGGAACTGTATTTATTTAGTCTCAGAAAATAATGAAACAAATCTCAATGCCCAGAACATAATCTGAGCCCAAATTATTCTCAGTGCGGGTTGTGACATACGGTCATTTTATGATGCATCATTTTTTTATATAAATTGATAAATTATTATTTTCTATAATTGACATAATTATGGTAAAGAAATAATTAATGATTTGTGTACATTTTTTGTAAAATTTATAGTAACGAATATTCCACAGACGGTATATATAAATTGTTTGTAGATAGAATAATATAAATGTCTTAGCTTTTTATTAGTATTAGTATCTTTGATTGTTTGGTTGTTAAGGAAAAAAAAAGAGGTTGGAGAGAAGCAAAAAAGATTGTTAACAAAAAACTTAGTGTATGTGCAATAAGAATCTTAGATATGATTAAAAAGAATTGCTATAAAGTGTATTCACCTGGTGTATTAATTTAAAAGTAACGAGGAGGTTACAGGGTTCAACGACTTATCAATAGCGCCACCTAGTTCGCTTAAGAATTTTATTGTATAGCACGAACCATATGTGATAAAAGAATTACCTTGTGGCTTGTTTTCTAAGAACATTTCGGATATAGTATACTTAACTGTTACATACTCCTGAATATGGCATATATCCTAATGTAAAAGTACGTTACGATTGTACAATGGCAATCAATTCAGTTTTTAAAATTTTCTGCTTGAAAAGATTATTTCATTCGCTACTCTTAACTTCCAGCAACCATAATATTTCGAGCTAGTGATCGGTCAATCTATATATATAAAGATGAATGTATGTATGTTTGTTTGTTCTTCATACAAATCCACAATTTTCATCCTATCTCGATGAAACTTTGCACACTTATCCTTTGAAACATGGAGAAAAATAGTCTACATTTGGTTGAAAAATTATCTGTATAAATAATACATGTTGTCTCATAATTTCGAAATACTACTGACTGGTGATAGACAGACGCGTTGGATATGGATGTCTGTATACTGCTTTTCCGTGTATCGGTCAGACAGCTCAGTGGTTAAAGCGCTTGCTTACAAATGTTTGGGTCGTGGTCTCCGATTCTAATCTCCGTGGAGGCTAAGATTTTTAAAAATTGTTTTTGATTGTAAGAGTCACGCCTGGGCCGTAGGTTATTCGAATTGAATGTTAAACTGTAGATATCACAAAGTTATGGGTACAATGCGAGGCAAATCGTAGGTAGTCTTGCAATGCTGAAGGTGTACACTTTTTTACGTTATAATAATTCCTCTGGGGTTGTTCACAGTCAGAGAGAGACAGAGAGAGAGAGAGTGTGTGTGTGAACCGCAGTAATAATACTATAAATACGGAAGTAAGTCTCCGTCTTTTTGTTACGTTTTGACGACCAAATGGCTATATCGATGTTGATGGAATTTGACAAGAAAATCTGTATGAAGGGCACAGGACATTTTCTCCGGTATGTTTAATAGTTGTAGTCACGAAATTTTGAGACCTTATCGAATGGTGACAGAAATATGTTGGAAACTGATTCTCTTCAAGAGACTGGTTCGACGGTAGAATGATATAGTGATAGCTTCCCTGTCATATTATGCCAAATCGGTGTTGTTTGGGTCCAATCCTTCGTTACCAACAACTTTCTATTTTCAATTCTGGCAAAAAATTCTAAATCCACGCGTACGAAGTCGCGGGAGCTAGTTTGATATAAATGGGTTTATCGTTTAGCTTTGGTGAATATTGGTCCTTTGAAATCACTGGATTTTTGACATTTTAAAACGAAGCAAATAACAACAGCTGCCCTATCGTATAGATCTTTGACTCAAAGTTTTGTTTCCACCAGTGATACCGGAAGCAGCAATTTTTGAGTCTTCTAGATTATGAACCCACAGTCGTGATTATATTACGCATCTGATCATTTTCAACTATTTCCATGAGTTTTTTCAATCGAATTATTTTCACTGATTCTAAATTTCTGAGTATAAAGAACAGCGTATGACTTACATTATTCTCTTTAAAATAATCTAGCAATTTAATCTAAGCCAACAGTACCACTGTTTACTAGAGTGGAAAGTATGATTTCTAAGCCTTTCACTTAGGCTACGATTTTAGCTGCGGAATTAGGTTCTCGACAGAACGTGTGCATTGAACATCACTTAAGATTAGGTTCTTAACAGCTACTTGCCTGTTGCTGATGTAAAAGCAATCACTAAATACACGCAAACCTCCTGGCCATTTTGAAGTATCGTAACATTAGCTTCTGTTGTGAATGTAATCGCGAAATGGAGCATCTAGACTCTAGAGGTTTTTCAAGACAAGAAAGTACTAGGTTTGTTCAAAAAGTAAGGTGAATTTTTATTTTTATCGAAAAATATGTATTATTCATCAAAATTTAAGTTGTCCTCTTCAAAGTAATCCCCCTCAGATATAATACACTTGTGCCAACGTTTTTTCAAATCCTCGAAGCACTTCTGATAAGCACTTTTTGGTATACCTTTGAGCTCTTTCAGCTATGTAGTCTTTTCCTTCCAATCGTTGCAAATCTTCGTCCTTTCATTGGACTCTTCAGTTTTTGGAACAGGAAAAAGTCGCAGGGAGCCAAATCAAGTGAATATGGTGGTTGAGGCATGATTGTGGTGTTGTTTTTGGCCAAAAAATCGTTCACAAGCAACGATGGGTGAGCAGCTGCATTGTCCTGGTGCAAAAGCCATTAATTCTTTTCCCACAAATCCTGATGCTTTTTTCGTATTGCTTCTCGAAAATGGCACATAACTTCAAGGTAATACTCCTTATTGACCGTGATGGTGATTCGACGATTCTCCAACACTATTTTCTTCACTTCTTCAATGTTTTCATCAGTTGTTGACGTGCTGGGGCGTCCAGAACTAAGATCATCATTGAAACTCGGCCATCTTGGATGAACTTGTACCACTTATAAACATATTTTTACTCAAAGGATATTCGCCGTATGCAAATGTAAACATCTCAAGTGTTTTGGAGTCCTTAATTCCATTTTTTACACAAAATTTGATGCTAAATCTTTGATCAATGTTTTTCGACAGCAGAAAATCGCCGAACACATGAAACACACAAACGGACACATGCGTCCTGAAGCTTTGTCCAAGGTTCCGTTTGTCTTTACGAAGAGATTCTTCAGAAAGCTCAATGTAGGCAGCGAAAGAAGCAACAGTCAGCTGCTACCGTGGCCTGGTAAGTCGCGGGGTGACAATGACTTAATCACACCAGCGCAGATGCTGTCGACTGCAGGGAGACAAGAACAGTTGCAGTCACCTCCCGAAGCACATGACTGCTCCTAGAAAGTTGGTACCACTGTGCCTCTGGAGCTACCTACGCCGTCCAGACCCATCGAGGAGGCGGAGGATACAGCTCCCTCTAACCCAGTCCAGGAGCAGAAGGAGGTAACATCAACTATTGAAGAGGGGCCTGATCAACCGATTTTGGTGCAATATACAGGCAACTGGGCAAGCCTTTCCATGTAGCTGCCTCTGTTCTGCTCGCCGGCAGAGGTATCAAGATCGTTGCGTTCTAGGAAGAAACCTTCGTCTGCCAAGCTACAGCAGTGCTTCAACTGCCAGTCCCACAGACACTAGGAGCATGACTGCATGATCTGAGGAGATGCGTCATATGTGGGGGCGACCACCAAGTAGCAGACTGCACCACGCCAAGGGAGGGAGTGGCCTTCTTCAACTGCGGTTGAAGCCCTGCAGCATGTTTTTCTGGATACCTGATCCAAAAGAAACTTCGGACGAAGCTCCACAAAGGTTGGCAAGTGAGCTGACCTTGGTGGAAGCTAGAGGTGGCAGTTCGATCCAGCCTTCCCACCACCACAGTCCAGCATTCATTACAGCGCGAGGGATCCAACAGCGGCCCGCTTCGCCTCGCCATACTCAATCGGCAGATGTACCTGGGATCGACCGGCAGCCAGATGTCCACTATGGATGCCGCAGCGTGAACCATTGTCACGCCTGCCACGCCGGACCCAGCTCCAACCACGATCAACTGCTCATGCAACTGTTCACTACTCTGACGCCAAGGTCCACGAGCGCCAACTAACCATTTAGTCTACACCTACTGATGATACATACATTAAAAAAACATACGGTAACAGTTATAGGATGTATACTGGTAATTTAAATAACATGGCGCAATGCTATACAACTGACGTTGGCAATCATAGTTAGTGACGTTTTGTCGCAGTAACCATTACGGCCTACAACTTCATGAAATGATGGAAGCGAAGGTAGATATCGAAGCATCATGTCACAGATCTTTTCCTGCAGAACATCCGAGAAGAATTTTTAGCACTACGTTAAAACTTTTTGTTCAAATTATTGGTTTATCCGTGATTTGAACGAGCATCCGCTTCCAGTTTGGCGAGTCCTTAACACAGTCAACGAAACTATTGTATTTGTAAGAGTAATTAAAAGTAATTTACTTAAAAAAGTCCCCCTTTGCACTTCCTGCGCAGACAAATGAGCTCGAGATTATTACTGAGAAGTACCGAGAGAAGCAGTGGCGACATTTCGAGTATCACTCTCCAGATTCCGGACTCGAACCCACCTCTGAGCTGGCGGCACACCTGATCTTAAGTCTACGTGCTGAGATTAGTGGACTGAAGACAATGTATGAGGACGCAGAAGCAAAGTGGAAAGAGGAGGAGGACATGGCCAGCAGCTGTAAGGAAGAATACAGTTACCTGAGGTAAGTTCTGTGTAATTTGGAGTTAATTCCAATTACATAAATGGTAAATATTGTTGCATCTCTAGCATGTGACAGCTGGAGAAGCAACAGCGTTGTGCATGATTAGAGTCAATCACTTTTTACTTTCATCGTTTAGGATAATACGAATACAAAACAAAACTTCAAGATCTACAGTCTCTTGGGTGGTTTTTATATTTTTTGGCGTTAAATACCTATGCGAACATGAGGAACTGCTATACAGTTGTTTGCGATTACGAAAAAAATTCATTACCAACACTTATTATTATATGATTCTGTTTAGAGATAACCATGCATTTTATGATGGTAAATCAATAATTATCTACAGTGTGTTTTCAAAATTTATCATAAGAGTAATAGAGAACGTAACAGAGTGTTGTTTTTTACCATAATCCCCTAGCTTTTCAGAGCATTTGGTGTTCCCTTTTGGTATAAATTAATCTATTCGTTGCTCTCACATATTATCATAAATATAATTATTTATTATGAAAATTAATGACGGGAGGGATCGGAATGTTGCTAAATGGTCAACACAGCTGCAACTACAATTTGATATTAATTTATATTTATTCATTAAGATAACATCATCCAACCATTTGAGTGGTCGAATAACTCAAAGTAAATACTGCCAACAAAGAGTTAAACACAATTTATATCTTATGTACTTTGGTATCACCGTAGACCATTCCTCAGCTTTCAAAAACACTAATCAGAAACTTAAGTCATGGAATAACAACACGAAGAAGATAGCCGGCATTTCATAGGGAGTTGTCGCTGTCTTACAACATACAACCGACCTCTCCATGGTTTACCCTGTAGCTGAGTACTGTGCTCCAGAGCGAAATCGTAGTGCTCGTACTAGAAAAATCGATGTTCACCTGAATCAAAGCTGACATACTAAAATCCACACCAGTCCCCTGGTTACATGTCATTAGTAACATACCATATCCAGAAGTAAGACGTCAAGAAGTGACGGCACGTGAGTGCAGAAACTTACATCATCCTGATCATCCAGAGAATCTCCCAATCCCCGAGGTTCTTTACAACCTAGCCTCCCCCCCCCCCCGGTCTTAAATCGAGAAATTCATGACGACATGATGTATCTGACTTCAATGGCAAGGAAAAATGGTGACAAAGCTGCTGGAAATCTGCACCAGTGAAACACCAAGATGATATTCTACATCCTACAACTAGACTTCCGAGATTCCATCTGAATAGAGACCAGTGGGGTAAAATAAACTACCTAAGTGCAGCCCACGCCAAATGCAACGCCAAGCCCCATTAAGTGGGTACTTCAGGATTCTCCAATTTGTGGAGCTTGTAAGGATACAATGGTATCTCTGAAATATCGATATTGATACGGTAGGGTAAGATCGCAGGAGAAAGAAAAGATGGCGGGAGTCAAGTGCAGACGCTGTAATTGTCGTGTCCGGTACTGTGGTGAAACAAGCCTACAGAAATGTCCGATAAGTGGGAAAAGTACTTGCAATTAGTATACAGTGAACTTTTCTAGTGCAGGAACAGTCTATGTGTGGAAAAGTGTGTCTGTGTGAGGCTACTGATAGCCTCACAGTATGCGGTGCAGACACCTTGCTTCCTAATTTCGAACATTGCAACCATTGGTGAAGACGTCCGGTCAATTAACTTTATCCTAGCTGGTGCTTTCACTTCGGCAAATGTTGTATGAAAACATTAACTTTAACAATAATAAAAGTGTGCCCTTTGTAAGCTTCTATTTACTGTTGTTTTGTGTTGCCTCTCCAAAACCAAGTTAGTTGAAAGTATTTTCCTGTAAGGTATTACGGCGTATAAATTGATTTTTCATGACCCCAGAACAGTGAAAAAAGAACTTAAGCTTCGTGAAATATTTAGTGTTTTTCCGAAGGATACAAACAAATCAACCACCACCACAATAATCTTATATATTTAAACGAGCAATTCTTGTATATATATATATATTTCGGAATCTCGGAAACGGCTGTGACGATTTGGATGAAATTTGATACTTAGATAACGTTTTGACTTTTAAGATTATCTAAATAGTTGTATTCCCTACAAAATCTTATATATTTAAACGAGCAATTCTTGTATATATATATATATTTCGGAATCTCGGAAACGGCTGTGACGATTTGGATGAAATTTGATACTTAGATAACGTTTTGACTTTTAAGATTATCTAAATAGTTATATTCCCTACAAAAAAAAAAAAAAAAAAATAGCGAGTTTACGAAATACCAACAATTTTGTCACCTGGTATCTCGAAAACGGCACTAACGCCATATCGTAGACAATTCAGGTACCAGAAAGCCTTCTTGTATACTGGCTGACCCTTGGAAATATTAGCACTGCAAGTTTAATTACAAAACATTTAAAAAGGAAGATAATTAAAAATTTATCATCGGTTTTGCCACAGGTGATACTTTGATACTTTACAGAACGTTCTTTGAAAATAATATTACCGGTACCAATTATAAAGTAATCATCGTTTACTTTTTGACGTTAAAAGTGGTTGTTAGTTTCTCATTAAATACTACCACCTTAATTATAACAACATTTGAAAAGTACCTGGGTGACCGATCTTCGCTCGGCATCTTTCGATTTCTGTTCAATATACAAGATTTCGAGTAAAGTTTGATAACAGAGTACATAATTAAATATTAATACATCTACATATTCCAGAAAAGTGTACATACGAAAAAACAGGTTCTGATAAGTAGAATCTTGCCTTTTGAAGCGTCTGACCTTGTGCTTTATTAATGTTTATAACGAAGGTTACTTCTTATGGGAATTGTTTTATTATAATTTTGAAAGGCATGGTTGATCAGAAGATGTGAGGTTACTGCGAGGTATGAGCATAGTTTTATCGGAGTGAATGAATTTAGCACTGATGATGTTCTAGTCATTACCGTGACGTCACAATCTCATGATGAATTCTTATATAAATCGACGAAACATATCGAAAATAAGGATTTTACATTTGTGGGAGGCTGGAAGCCCGAGAGAAATTTATTAATATACAACGCCGTGAAAAATTACGATCGAATAAATGTTCTTGATATCTCGCATGTCAAAAATCAGTTATAGGTATAGTTCCTTGTGCTTTTGGCGACGTTTCTTCTGGTCCAGGCTGCATTCATCCTTATAGCAACCACTAGGAACAAAATAAATTATTGAAAGTACATTTCCACGGTATTTTTTTCTGGTCCAGGCCGGATCTAATCATAACCTCTTCACTTTTGAGATATAATATCTCGAGAACTAAGTGTGATATCAGAAAAATAAATTCTTTATTTTCGATTTGTCTCGACGATTTTCATACGAATTCATCAAACTTGGCTATGGCGAAATTTATCTTCTGGTCCAGGTCGCATTTCAACCAACCACGTCAATTTTGAGATACGATATCTCGAGAACTAAGCGAGATGTAAAAACATTATTGTTTAGTTTCAATTTCTCTCGTCGAGTTACATAAGAATCCATCATCAAGGGTTATTGTACAATTCCCTGAATTACCACAAATCTCGCACCATTAATTAATCCCTTTTTCTTTTAAAGCAATTTATGAGGCGGTCTCCAAAATGCATCTAGCGATATGGATGAAATTTCATTTGTAGATAACGTTTTGCTTTTCAAGTTTTTAACACGATTTTTTTTAAAAAAAGGAGCAATTTTTGTGTTTGGTTTCTCGAAAACGGTTCTAACCTCATTGCGTAGAAGGTTCAGGTTGGTGTTAGTTAAGCTTCTCTTTGGTTAACTGTGCACCTCAAAACGCCTAGGAAGCCTTCAAGCCTTTTACTTTAATCAAACTTTACTCGATATCTTGGATACTGAACAGAAATCGAAAGATGCCGAATATAGATCGACCACCCAGGTACTAATAATAATTAGTAACATTAAACAACTAGTATGTTTTAAATTGTTACAAGCTCCTTCTCAGACTGTGAGCACGTCATTAAGGGATGTTCCCTAAGGAAGTACAATGGACCAAAGATATTATCAGTGCTACACCATACCTTCTTAGGCTGGTTGCAACTACTGGATTCGATTTTTTAATGCCGCTAACGTTCTTGCCCTTGCATAAACTATAAATATTTGTTGAGTTGCTTCGTAATACGATAAACAAATATGTCATCAAATTTACTCTTGACAAAAGTAAATAAATAAACTATAAACTTTTTTTTTTTTTTTTGCACTTTGATTCGTTGGGTCGACGGTTTGTCAAAATCACGATACTGGGAATGTTCAACGTGAATAACATTTGTGGTGCTCATATAACTGTCGTGATTACCATTTCTATGAGGCGATGTTTCCAGCGCTGCTTGAAGCCGATTGTATCTCAGTGTGACGGTTGGCTAGTAACATTGTCTTCTCTCAACTTGAGGCTAAGCCCTACTTAAGAGCTGTTATAATCGAGCTTTCCTATATGATCAAATGTTATTTGCTGTCGTCAGTCTTTCGACTGGTTTGATGCAATCCTCCATCCCTTCCTATCCTGTGATAACCTCTTCATCTCTACATACCCCTTACAACCCACATACTCAATTATCTGCTTCATATATTCTAATCTCTGTCTACAGTTATTACCTTCGACTGTTCCCTCTACCAGCAAATTAACAAATCCAGCATGTCTCAAAATATGACCTACCAGCCTGTCGCTTCTTTTTGTAAGATTCTTCCACAAACTTCTTTCCTCACCCATCATTTTCAAAACTCCTTCATTTCTTACTTTGTCAGACCACTTAATTTTCAGCATTCTTCTGTAGCACCACATTTCAAATGCTTCAATTTTCATTCTTTCCGGTATTCCAAAAGTTCATGGTTCGCTACCATAAAGTGCTGTGATCCACACGTAGAGTTTTAGAAAGTTTTTTCTAATTCCTAGATCAATATTTGAAACTAAAAGGTTTCTGTTATTCATTAAGGCTCTTTTTGCTAGTGCTATTATGCTGTTAACATCATTCCTGCTTCGGCCATCGGTTGTAATTTTGCTTCCCAAGTAGTAGAATTTACTTACTTCTCCTATTGCATCCGATCCTATTTTTATATTTAATCTACTGTGATTGGTATCATTTCGCCTACATTTCAACACTTTTGTCTTGCTTTGATTTATATTCAGTCCAAACTCTTCCTTCAGTATTTTGTTCATGCCATTGAGTAACTTCTCAATGTCCTTAGCCCTTTCTGATAACAAGACAATGTCATCAGCAACTCGTAGCATACTAATTTTTCTCACTGTACACTTACGCCAAATGGAAAATTTTCTTTTACTTTCTTTATTACTTCCTCTACATACAAGTTGAATATTAACGGGGATAGAATACAACATTGTCTCACGCCCTTTTTAACTGTTGTCTCTGATGATTCTCTACTTGATTCTTATATAGTTTATAAATTATTCTTCTGTCTCTATACTTTAGACCTAATTTCTTCAAAATTTTGAACAACTTTTCCCACCTAACATTATCGAAAGGTTTTTCTAAATAAACAAATGCCATAAAATTACCTTTGTTTTTCTTGATCCGCCTTCAAGTATTAATCTTAAAGCCAGAATTCCATCCCTTGTACCGCGATTTTTCCTAAACCCAAACTGATCTTCACCTACTATCTCTTCTACTACCCTTTCCATCCTTCTGTATATTATTCTGGTCAGTAATTTTGAAGCATGTGATGTTAGACTAATGGTGCGATAATTCTCACATTTGTCGGCTTGTGCTTTCTTCGGAAGTGTGAAGATGATATTTTTATTAAAATCAGTCGGAATTTCTCCTGTTTCATAACTTTTTGATATCAGCTTGAATAATCTTTCGATTCCTTCTTCTCCTAGGGCTTTAAGAGGTTCTGCAGGGATCTCATCAATTGCAACTGCCTTATTTTCTTTCAAGTCACTCAGAGGTCTATTAAATTCTGTCCTCAAAACAAGATCTCCTAAGTCATCAATGTTGACATCGCCTTCATTTTCCATTACGCTATTGTTCAAGTGTACCCATCATACAGTTTCTCGATGTATTCCTTCCATTGGTTAGCCTTATCGTCTGAGCTCAAAAGAGGTTTCCCATTGGCAGCTTTAATGTTCACACCTCTTTTCTTCATTTATCCAAAATTCTGTTTGATCTTCCTATATGCAACATCTACTTTACCTACGACTATTTCCTTTTCTACTTCTTCACACTTTTCTTCTAGCCCTTTTTGCGTTTCATATTTATTTGATTTTTAAATTGCCTGTATTGCTCTCTTCCTGCTTCATCCTGAGCATTTTTGTACCTTCTCCTATGATCTATCAGCTCCAAAATTTCTTCTGTGATCCAAGGTTTTGGGCAGCTTGTTCCCTAAAGCCTAATGTTTCTTTAATAGCTTTCATTATTTCGGTCTTTAATACATTTCATTCGTCCTCGGTTGAGCTCCTTTCAGAGTTACTTCTTAGACCTAAGTCTACCATTTCTTCAAATTTTCTCTCGTGCTAGATTGTTTCAGTTTATTCACTTCCAGTATATTCTGTTTATACTGCTTCCTTATTCGCTTGAATTTAAACCTGCACTATTATATTATGCTCAGAGTCTATGTCTGCTCCTGGGTACTCTTTACAGTTTAGAACTTGATTCCTGAATCTCTGTTAGACCATGATATATACTAGCTGATATCTGCCTGTACACCAGGACGTTTCCTGTTGTATATCCTTTTTGCATGGTTCTCAAACAGTGTATTTGTCACAACTAGCTTATATCTTTCACAAAATTCTAACAACCTGCTTCCTCGCTCATTTATTTCGCATAGACCAAAACTTCCTACAGTATTCCACTCTTTTCCTTCTCGCAGCACTGCATTCCAATCACCCATGATTATTAGATTTTCCTCCTCCTTCACATATTGGATTACTTCTTCAATTTTAGCGTATATTTCCTCTATATGTTCGTCATCTTCCTGTGACGTTGGGGTATACACTTGTACTAATGTGGTTGGGACGGGCTTAGTTTCTAACCTCATCAAAATAATCCTACTACTGAACTGTTCATAATAACTTTCCCTGCTTTCTTATTCATTAGAAATCCTACACCAGTGACTCCTTTGACTGCTTATGTGCTAATTATCCTGTGTTCCCCAGACCAGAAATCCTGTGCGTCCTTCCATTTAATTTTACTAATCACAACAACATCTAACTTAAGTTGTTCCATCTCCCTTTTTAAGTTTTCTAACCGACCTGCTATACTCAGACTTCTAACATTCCACGCTCCGACTCGTAGAATGTTTATATCCATTCTGATGGCTCCTTCCTGAGCAGTCCCCACCCGGAGATCCGATTGGGAGACTATTTTTCCCAGGAAGAAGCCATCATGATATATGTAATTTGAGAGGATTATATGTCCTCGGGATACCCTTTGGGTCTTTAATGCAGTGGTTTCCCGTAGCCTTCTGCATCCCCATGCCGTTGATCATTTCTGATTCATCCGCCTTTAGGGGCCGTTTCCAACACCATGGGCAAGAGGATGCCCCGGACAGCTCCACCTCTTCCACCCTCCTTTTGGAGGCCGTTGGCAAACAGTGGGTGACTTCTTATACCGGGAATGTTTCAGTCGCCATAGTCTTGTCCGTACAAATAGGGTGCACCACGTGAAGGAAAGGTCGTCATGTGGTTGGGAAAGGCTAGTATAGTCTCTCTCAAACCCTTACACCCCACGATCAATTATCGGACCCAATTGCCCGTCGTTGAAGCCACTACTCTCCAACCCATCAGTTCGAATCCAACCACAGAACGAAAGTAAAATCAAACCACACCGAATTTAGCTGTTGAACAAACACGGCATCTTCATCACAGGGTGGCTCACCCGCGGATTATTGGCTGACTTGCTAATCACGTAATCCCGCGCACAGAGACCGGTTCCGTGCCTTCCTCACGCCAACATATCTCGCTCCCATGTTTACGGACGCCCAGAGCTTATCCGCATGGGAATGCCGCTAGCTATACCGTGACACGGCTATTGTCCTGCCTCATTTGGTACGTACGTGCCCCAGGCTACAAGTCAAGGGAGTTCTACCGCTGTATGTCCACCATCGCGTATAGATTTAAATGGCGTGTATCTGCTCACGGGCTATACAGCGCACCCAACTTATTTATGTCTGGAACTTATTCCGTTCAAGCGCCAGAGTCGTGTGTCTGACGGACCGACAGCGGAGCGTCAGCTACGAGTATATTGTTCCGTTTCCCTTTAGGAAACCATAGAAAAGATCGGTCAAGTGCGAATTATTCCGGTTCCGTTTGCAAAGTGTGTATTAAGTCGAATTCAGTCAGAAAACATTTCGAATAAAAATTGTTTTGCAAAACCTTTTAAAAACTGCAGAAAATAGCGTACATAAATCAAATTTCAGTTATAAAATATGTATTTTCGTGACATATTTTGCTATCTGATTCATGAAATTCTCTATGGAGTTGTATGTATAAATTATCCACCTAAGAATCAGATTTGTTTATTTACTATAAATTCCAGAAATATCGCTATGATTTTACGGTAATCTTTTAGATGCTACATATCACTTGAAAGTAGTTTCTGAAACAAAGATAAAGTTTGATTTTATTATGGTTTTCGACCAAATATTCGTACATCGAGGGAAAAAAAGAAATGCAAAATCGGAAGTTAGCTTTCATTGACACCCATGAAGATTGCCTATGAAAAAAGGTTTTTCTTCAACCCGCCAGTAAACACTATACAATTAAACTCCAAATGATTTTTTCAAAATCTAAAAATTCTTTTCCGGTGTTCAACCGAAAACGTTCTGCCATGCACAACGTTTCGACAGCTATCTTAACTGCCATAGTCAGGTGAAGTGGTAGGAGTGATTCCGTTATGTGTCTATCTTTCATTCAGAAGGTACAGATTCCTAAAAATGATAACTATTTGGTTTAATTTATTGCTTTATCCTATTACATTTAATATAAGTAATTTTGATCTCTATTTAACTTTCGTCATTATTTGGAAAGATCTGTGTTGCCCCTCGCTAGTATTAGAGACGTTGTGAGAGTATATCTTTATGATTGTCAGAGCTGCATTACAAGACAGCAAGATGGAAGCTGAACTTGATGAACTGAAAGTTCCCGTTCTCAACGAGCTGCTAACAATCAGGAAGAAAACTTTAGATGGATGCAGGAAGAGAGTAGACCGGATCCGGTCAGAACTTCATTTGTTGCGTCGAGCTCTGGAACGAGTGCTGACAGAACCAGAGATGCGCGAACGTATAATACTTATGCTAAGTGCAGGAAAAAGCAACTTGCAAAAGGTTCTGGATCTCAACTTGCAGGTGGATGAACTACAACAAAAAGTGAAGGTGAGTTGAATTTATGAACTGTGAGGAAGATGAACATTCTTAGTCTTAGTCGGTCGAAGGAGAATCCATAAACGAGATGAAGGGGTATCATTCTAATTGCGCTGCAAAAATTTCTAAGGAAAGGAATAAGGATCTATTAAACTCTCTGTTTCTCTTCTTACGTAAAAAAAAAAAAGTTTATTTTGTAACTTGCTTTTAGCAACTACTTCCGAGAATAGAGCGTAAATTATCTTCTTAAATGATTTTGTGCGCCTAATAGCTTTCGTAAATAAACAAAAAGAAACATTTCGATTTAAAAGATACATTCCATTCTTTATGTTTGGTATGGAATTTCAAAGTAAAACACATTAAACCGTTATGCAAACATAAATAGAAAAGCTTCATTCTTAGATTACTATAAAAACGACAATTATGGGCAGAAATTAGAACGAAAACATCTTCGGATGTCATCAATTCATCACGTGTACATTTTCTCTGTTCACTATTTCCCACCATCCGTCAAATTTTTTTTAGTGTTTTGTGACCTGGTTATAATAATAGTAGTTGCAAGAAATAGAAGGTAAACATCGGAAGCTCTTCTCCTTGCATGAATTTCTGCATCTAATCGTCATCGTAAATAACCAAAAAGCTACATAAATGTTTAAACGAAATATATAATCTCTTTATGGTCAGTTAGAAATTTTAATTTAAAGATAAAACTCGTTAAACCATTACACAAACATAAACAGATCATAGAGAAAATTTCTTTCCTCCATGAAACAGATAATCTCCAATCTTATCTTGCTCATGGAGGAAGGAAATATATGGAGGAGAAGTGACGTTAAATTGGTGAAGCAGGCTCGCGCATGCGCAGTGGCGGCAGTGGCGATATTGCGCTTCTAAACAATTGCGATGTTCCCAGTATATCCCGAAAACTAAGCAAGATATGCAAGAATTTAACATTGCAACTATAAAATTTAATTTAAAAAATAATTTAAATTGGGGTAATTAGATGACTAAGGGAATTGCCACCAGAGCGTTAGCTCCATCGCAGTTAAATTAATAATAATAATAGTAACCACATTAGTATTTCCCTCTCATCTTCAATATCAATTGTTTTACAAAGAATTAAATTAAACGCGCCAAATCGACGGTCCACGTGCCAGTCGAGGCTAGAGTTGCCAACCGTACTATAACATACAATAGAGTACTGTATTTTGGGTCAGCGTGCTATATACTGTTGAAAAAATTATAGTACGCGAAGATACTAAATAACAATATTAAAGGAAATCTAGGTAAAATTAACACATTGCAGTGCGTTTACCGACAGAACTACAGGCAAAAAAGGGCAGCATATTTTTAAAATTATTTCAGTCTTGCCCTCTATTCTCACAACTTCGCCATTCACAGCATTTTCAATTATGAATTTGAAATGGCGAGAAGAGTTAAGCAGAGCGAGTATCTCATTAATAAAACAATCTACATTAATGAATGCAAAAAAAATATGACACTTTTGCTGTAGACAAAAAATTATAAAGGTGCAGGAAATGAAAAAATAAAGTTTTTATAAAAATAAATAACTAAAAAACATAATATATGTCATTTTCTTACTCTTTCCGTAAATACTATATTTCGAAGTGTACTATATTTTTTCAGCTTATTCTAAAATGTATTATAATCATCCGAAAAAATGTTTGTAACCCTCGTGTGAACAGTCGCCTCGTGTGAACAGTTGCCCCGGCCTCCTCCGCGCCGCGTGGCGGGATGTCGCTTCGTCTGTTTTAGGCCTAATGGTTTCATGCCACCTTTTAGAATCACTGTTGCTGGCGTAGGTTCCTGGCTGTTGACTCGGCTGGCGTCGACGGCTGTCGTCCGCTGCTAACACCTGAGCTTAGTTGACCTGAGCGACATGATCGACCTGATCCTGATCGACTTGAGTGAGTCCTCTCCTCCTCAGTGCACCCGGGTTTTGATCCCGGTTTCCCACCATAGGACAAGTGGTAGATTATCTGAGTTTATCATATTTAGAAGTTGTTGGGGAGTAAATGTTGTTCTTTCGCGGTTTCTTATAGTCACTTCAGGTTAGCGTTATTGAAGCGTGATCATTAGGCAGTTTAAGAAAGTAAAGCACAAATTTAGTTAGTCGTTGACACTCAGATTTCGCAAAGCCGTTGTTATGGACTTTCATAATACGAAGAAAATGTTTAAATACTAAAATTCGATTAAATACACATACTGTTAAGATCTTTATCAATTGACGTTATAGAAAATTGTAATTACGGTCTTTTTAATTTTCTGCTGATAGGAACTGGAAGATCAACTTGAAGAATCTCATATTGCCAGGGAAGCAACCGAATCCCTTCGCGCACCCAGAAAATCAACTAACAAGCGAATATTGGTTCAGAGTAACGCCCTAAAGCCAAGGGGGCCTACAGAAGAAGAGGTAAAGGCACAACTCATGAGGTTAAATAAAGAGAAACAGGCTCTCGAGGAAGAACTTGACAACGTCCTCGGCGACAAAGATGTCCTCAAGGAGTCTATTTTAGAATTAACCAATAGGAACCAGCAGTTCAAGCAACAGGTAATGAATATATCCTTGTTGCCCTGAATAATTGTTGGAACAGAACAACTTCATGTTTTAAATCATTATTTATAATTGCATTTTTACTTAACATTTTAAGTAATTTGTATTTTCCCCAGTCAGATTGATATTAATTTGTAGGGGTGTTGTTGAGGTAACTAATGATCGCTTAAAGTTGTTTTGATAATACCATCTGTGTAATAGACAGTTATGTGGACTCGCGCTGTCTTTGGTTTCCTACTATTAGAATAATGCTAAATCCGAAAAGAAAGCTGTTTAAGATTTAATAATTTACTGTAATATTTTACCTAATTCGCCTTTGGCGTTAATGTTCCTCACTTTTTACAGCTGGAAATACACCACGAATTACTGAAGGAGGTGGAGTCACGCCTGACGCAATCTGAGACGGAATGGCGGCGGAAGCTGAGCGAATTGCGAAGATCCCGCCAGGAGGCGCAGCATCAACTGCAGGAGGTGATTGATCTCATGAATAAGGAGCGCGAACGATGCAAGAATTGTGAGGCGCAGTTGTCGGCTCAGGAAGATATTATTACAAGTCTGCAAAAGTATGCAGTGCCCGGAGACGCGCAGCTGCTGCAGGTTAGTTTATGCCCTGATGTATGAATGAACGGAGGCTTTCCCGATGTATTACTATATAAAATGTTTTCGGTCCTCACACCAGGGCAGTGCGTCAGTTTGATACGACGTTGCGTGGTGCTCGGTGCATGTGACCGCAACGTCACCGGCAACCTTTACAAGGTGCAGGTTACGTAAGCACTCTCGGAATGATCGACACTTTGCCAGAAGATGAAGTCGGAGAATTATTTCTAAACGTCGCACCAAATTGAAGCGCTTCCCCGATGGGTGGCCCCAGAAAATTTTATACACCCTGATGTTTGTTTCCCTTATGAAGATGAACCGTTTAATCACTCCAGCAATAGGCCTCTTCATTAATATAGATTAACTGATCCCTCATAGCTCGAAAAATCTGTTGGTGCGTGGCCTGCGATAGAGCAACCTTGGTCCTCTTTTGCTCGTTTCTACCACCTGGCTCTTGGATAACTGTTCCCAAGGAAACTCAGATGAAGGCTCGATCCCTGGTCCGACCACACAGATTTAGGTATTCCAGTAATCACTTCATATGCGTGGAGGTTCCTTAAGAAAGCCAAGGTTGGATTCTTTTCCATTGTTCGCACTATATTTTAAATCACTTATTCTCTTTGGAGATAATGAGTATGAAAGATCTAACCTTTAATTAGACCTCTCGATAAACTAGTGTAATTGCTGTCCTGGATAATGTGAATAATTACTAATAGCCAACAGCAATTCCCTGCCTCTTCAGCTAATTTAAACTTGGAACTCAATTTGAAGCTTGGTTGGAACCTTCTGAAGAAGGCATACTTAACCTGGAACTGGATGGGGGTAGGGTGTCCAGTTCATTTCTTCCTTATCTTACCTAAGCGGTGCTTCTACCAAGTTAAGGCGACCAACAGCTTAACGTGGAATCCTAAACACGGAAGCTTTCTGAAGTACTTCACATTGCACAGCGAGCTGTGCCGAAGGTGAAGGTCGGGTTAGGGGCCTATGAAAATCCCTGTCGAGACAGGGATTCAACCTTAGCTTCTTAATTCTTATATAACTTATATTAGTACAGTTTCAGCATCGAAGGAGGGCGCAGTCAAAGCCAGTCCATACAGTTATCTTTTAAAGTGATGCGGATTTCAAAACAAGTGACTAAACATACCACAGGAAGTAAAACCGTTGACTGTAAAATCCATGACTACTGGTAACCACTATGTCTTGAATTTATATCTTTCCTATAGAGTTGTAGTCTTTCTTGTCCTTTGTATAAAATAAGAAATGCCAATACGTATTTTCTACAAGTTGACCGACATGTGTAGTTGTCAGAATGGTCAGCTCAAATTCTTAATATGGTATAAAAAATTCGGTAATCAACTTAAGGCCATAAGTTTAACGCGTATTCGCAGGTTACTTGCAAAAGAATTCAACATACGTTGCAAACGAGGTATCTGACATAACATTCCTTTGCAGGTACTACGTTGTGTTCTTTTTATTTTCAGCACATTATCACGATCCATGTCTGAGTGACTTTAGAACTGAATATTACTTCAGCGCTAGTTTTTCATTTCGTTCACAGAATAAATCATATTCCTCGACGAAAATTGGGATGATTTAGTATGTTTTTATAATTTATTTTTTATCTCTTGCATATTTGGAACGCCGGGTGACGTAGTTTATAATCTACGAAATAATAAAAAGGGTAAAAATTCATTCTAATCTCACTGGTTAACCTTTTACGTACAAAAATAGTATCCGAAGGTAGCTTTAACAAATCATTAAAAGTGTTTGGCATATTTTCCTATATGGTCTTTGAACTGAAAGATTTGCGCGTTTCTGGACGCAATCATAACAAAATGTAGAACGTCACTCACTTCACACTTCATTCGCTCCATAGTTTTTGTTGATAAAGAATGAGCTCACTACATATTTTAATTTAAGACTGTATATTAACAATTTTGAGTGGTATCAAAGAGCAAGTGACAGAGTTTCTTCTCAGCTACGTAATGCGTCTCAATCGTAGCCGTCTAAACTGGCCTTATTAATGTGTAATCCTAGCATCTTCACATCAACAAAGCAAACCTATGCCAGGGGTGAAGGGCTGTTATTTCTGACTGAGACTGGTTGCTGCTACATGTGCAGATTTCATACTTTTGTTCAAAATAGTTTGTCAATATAAATTCTGCGTCATATTGCTAACAAAGTTAATTTCAGCATAATGCCTATGGGCTGAGTAAAATTAGCACTATGCCTAAAAAAAAAAAAAAAAAAAAAAGTCTTAGACTGGCGTACTCCACTGAACTTTATTTTCTTGACAGTTAAAAACTGCTGTGACTTGAAGGACAAGGAGCAGTTTATGTAATGCATCTATGATATATGGATAGTAAGATCAATTTATTCCTCCGTGTGACAGATGACTCAGCTTGACTACCTCCTACGTTTTCTTAATAAAAGTTATATGACTTTAAGACCCAAATTTTATTAGCATCAAAGTATTGAGATATGTACTTGTTTGGCAGGGCTCCGGCGTATGGAGGCAATTTTGTGTCAAGACATCCCAAGAACCACAATACTACTACTCACTGTTGGCTGCTGCACGAATAGAGCGGGACCGATTGATTTCACTGGTGAGGACCATGTCTGAGCGGGCTGAGGTGGATCGACGTGGAGCAGCTGATTTTCGAGACAAGCTGAAGGTACAGCAGCGGCGGGCAGCAGCCCTACAGCAGCGAATCGAGGTTGCGGAGGCTGCAGCCAGCAGACAAGTAAGTAGTGGTTAAGTTTATCTGCGTGTAGAGGAAAGCATCTTGGTAATTGGTTATGGTAAAAAAAAAACCAGTTAAAATTGTAAATTGACTGTGTGGTGACTAAATTTTCAAAAAAGTAAGTGTGGGTGCAGGGTACACTAACCAGAAATTCCAATAAAACTGAGTTGACAGTGAAAAATTTAGTGGGTTTCGCAGCAGTCATGATATTAACAATTGCTTCTCGAGACTTACACAACGTTTACTCTATACCCATCTCTCTCTACGTTTCGCACGAAGCATCCAGTCATCTTCAGGCCACCTGCTATGTCTCTTACACAGGTGTTGTGTCCTGTTGTTTTCGCCTTTACAGTGGAGAAATCTGTTAAACTTTCTAAATCACAGTAGTTAAGGAATTAAAGATGCGCCAAAAGTTAATAACTGTGATACGTGTATTGTGTGGTTAATAAACCTTATTGTCTTAAACCCCAGAACTGTTTGAAGATGTAAGGTAGCTAATAATATTAGTTTTTAACAAAAGACGAGCTATGTAGAACAAAAGATGTTACATAATATGGCAACATAGGTATTGGTTCAAACAGAGTGTTTTCTCTTAGATGCAGATGCGGCACGTTTGCAGTGCTCTTTGCTACGCAAAACATGAACCAGAAGTTGAACAGCTCCGCCAAGAGTGTGCCAGCCTGCGCGTGTTAAGCGAGCAGATGCGCACGCAGAATGCCGCGGACATGCAGGCATACGTCAAAATGCTGCATCATCAGCAGCAACTGTTCACTGAAGCTATTCATCGAGCAGAAGTCACCAAGGACAGGACCTGCCTGGACAGCTATACATCGACGAGCCAAGCCCGTCCGACTGTCTCATCACCACCATGCCGTGATCAGGGCATGAACATTCCATGCTAACCTGCACCATAAACTCAAATACGACCTGCAGGGATAATGCCATTTTAATTTTATTATTTATTTATTTTGTAGAGATTTATTACTGTGTACAAAGAATGTGTACGTTACATTATTGTAACCTACGTTATAATTTTTAATAAAACTACAGTAACACAAGTTTCGATTGTTGATAATATTTAGCTGAATATCATACCTAAACTTTTATTACACTCCTCCGCAAGAAGCTCTAATTAGAATTTGTCATATTGTAGGAAGAAATCGAAATGACGTTAAGTAACAAAATAAAACAGCACCAACTATCGAATTGGACAGAAAACTGGTCGCAAGTAGTACTTATCCTTAATTTCTACATCCATTATCAGATTTCTATATATGTAAAAAATCAACGCGTGTATTCTTCTAGCCTCATTTGCGAAGATGAAACTTAATACGCGTATATCATCGGGCGACTATAAGTTCTGTAAGGGTAAATCACTTCTTCGCTGAACCATCTGGATACCTTTTGTTACGTTCCGGAAACGGTTCGGAACACTTGGAACTAAAAGTATTGTAGGTAAATCAGCCATAATCCATCCCCTTTTTGGGTAGGGTTAGGGCAACGTTCCGGAAATGGCTGGAGTGATTTTGATGAAACTTGGTACAGTGGTATACATATATCTCACTCTACAAGTAGGCCTATAACATAGGCCTATATGTATATATAAGCGCACACAACAATTTAAAATGAAACATAACTGTTTCAAATAAGTATCATATTGACGCTGCATTGATATAACACCGTCATTGAAACGATTGCCGACAGTACTTCATTTTTTAAATAAAAAAATTATTGCAATTGTTCGATAAAAAACTGCTTACCACTTTCAAATTCCAGATACCGTATATTTCTCTGTGTGTAGCCGACATATTGGTTTTTGTGAGATAGTTATTTTCTCACATATATCGCATGGCAGCCAACCTTCCACGATGGATGATTTGTCCTGTAACCGATGGTTGATATAAAGCATTTAAGCCCGTTTGATTTTTTACTACGAGCGGTTGTGGTTGGGTTGAAATGCTGTCTGGGCCAATTAATACTAAGAAACATTCGGAATAAATGACAACAGATAATAAATAAGTTGTTTTTGTTGTGTAATAATGTGTATATATTTACCCACATTTCGTGCTATTTTACTTCATTACCATATAATTGGTGTCTTCCTTCTACACTTTTTCTCGAATAGTATCGCCTATGGAACATGTGTACCAAATTTCAAAACGACAGAACATTCCTAGAAGGTTCCAGCTTATTGATCTGTAACCTAGGTGCACTTAGCCTTGACAGATGTTCATTTTTCAGATATCTACAGCCGGATATTTGCACGCGGAGGATGGGAGGCGGAGGGATGCTGCCAAAAATTAAAATTTATAGGACAATTCTTTTTTTTATTTTTGGAAATAATTGTAATAAAAATAACAAATACTTCTGTGGAAGAAACCGTACTTCACTGCCGATCAAATTTCACAGTGAAAGTAATTTTATACATTTTACAATATGCGGTTCAATCGTTTTCCTTATGCAGCCATTCTTCATTTGACATCCACTCGTTTCTGGAGCGACAATAACGTTTCTGTAGCCTATATTCTTTGGTAGTTCGCTCTTATTAATTTGTAACGTATGAATTAATAATACTATTAATTCTTTAATTCTCCTCGAACAAAACGAGTACGACTTTCCGTCTTTCACATAGTGTAGGTAACTGAAACAATAATTCAATTGCTTCACGATAGTCGGATTTGCGATTAATTGTCGTAAACGTTTGAACACAGAGTGAAAAAGATAAATTACGTTCAGATAATGGGGAGATAACATACACACACATCTGAGAAACCATCAACCCGTAATTTTTAAAATTTCTTATTAACCGAATATTTAATAACTCTAGGTACACTGAAGATACAAATAACCGAAGCCAAATAAAATACAGACTGATCATTGTCGCCTCCCTGTCCTATCATGAAATGATTATAATTTTTCTCCATTCCTCGGTCATGTAGAGTCATAAAATATACAGCAAATTTTAAGTCGGGCAATAAATTTTAAATATATACCTAAATATTTTTTAAAAAAATTGATTTAATTGCGATGGAGTGCTTGCTCGGGTGGCAATTTCCCCATAACTTGCACTCCTTTTTTCCCTTTCCTTTTTAACATCTCATTTCAACTTTGGTTTCTTCTACAGTTTTTGGTAAATTGTTCATCATTTCTCTTGATAATTTATTCCAGGCTATGACCCCATTACCAACAAAAGAAAATCTCCCCGCACTATTATGTCTGAAATCGAGTGCCAGTTTGTGGTCATAGTCATCTTTTGCCTTTTAAGCACCTCTCCTGATATTTCCACCATTATATTTCCATGATTCATCACTAAGATATTTCTTGTACACTCCCATGATTCTCTTCACCCTCCTCCTGTCTTTCAGTGAATCCCATTTCAGATCCTTTATCATATAAGTTAGTGCTTGTGTCAAGGCATATGGGTGTGGTTAACAAGAGATATGATGAATAATTTATCAGAAATACTGAAAGAATTTAAAAGTTCAAATCAGAATATGGCAAAAATAGGTGAGAAGAGGAAAGGAGAAAAATAGGTGTGTAGGAAAATTGCCACCAGTGTATGCACTCCATTGCAATTATATTATATTAAATTAAATATTTATCCTTTACAGACCATCCTGCAGCTGTCCACAGTCTTCTACCATTTTGATCCTATTATATTACATTATTTTGTCTGCAAACAACCTATTTTCTAAAAGTAGACCTTCAGCACAATCATTAATTAGAACAACAAATAGTAATAGTCTCATGACATTACCTGTGGAACTCCCATTTTCACTTCCATTTCCTTTAATATTGCATTTCCTGAGAAATTTTGCTTTCTAAGTTTTAAGAATTCTTCTACTCACCAAATCACTTTTTCATCCACTAAAATATCTTTGACTTCATTTGGCACCATTTTATGGTTTATTCTGTCAAAAATCCTTGAAAGATTTAGGGCTACAGTATCAATATGGCCTCCAATAAACCCCATCCAAATTGGTGGAGCAGTTTTTGTGTGATGCCATTTCAGACTCCCATACACAAGCAGATTGCCTACAGATTTAGACCTATAATTGTATAAATACATTGTGTGGGTAACATGAGGATGGTGCTAGCGAATGTTTTCTAAATCATTCCTCTATTAAATGGAGGATCAAAGAGATTTACCTGGGAAGTGAGAGTGCAGTGCTATTTGAGTCTCTTGCTTGAATATAGAGTGGGAAAGAGTGGGTTTTATGGATATCAGGATATCAAATATAGTGTAATACAGGGCATCTAGCTTTTTTTTTTTTATTTTAATTGCTGTAGAACTGTACCTTAGTTAATCGAAATAGATGTTATAATAATCACTATAAAGCTAACTGGGTATGTACGTTGCATGTATTGGTGCTGAGGGGCAGATTCGTGAAACTGTAAAGAAACATAGTAATATTTCATACTCCTATGTTTCTTATTGATAAGCTTATATTATCAGCAACAAATAGCAATTTACTAGTGCCATAAGAATTAAGTTGGAAATGATTGGTGCACTTATGAAGCAATAGAGAAGCAAGGGACAAATCCAGAGACTTATCAATTTCGATCCTTCCTACTGTTTTTATAAGTTTAACTGCATTAATATGCATACACATTGTTGTCTGTTTACTGTTTATGTATTATTTAAAACAAACTTTTGACCTATTGTTGATTTCAAAGTGTTCTTATTTGT
>JARYHS010009186.1:122946173-123011850 GCA_031002005.1 Vandiemenella viatica
ATCATGTCACAGATCATTTCCAGCAAAACATCCGAGAACAATTTTTAGCACTTCGTTCAAACTTTTTGTTCAAATTATTGGTTTATCCGTGATTTGAACGTGCATCCGCTTCCAGTTTGGCGAGTACTTAACACAGTCAACCAAACTATTGTATGTGTAAGAGTAATTAAAAGTAATTTACTTAAAAAAATCCCCCTTTGCACTTCCTGCGCAGATAAATGAGGTCGAGATTATTACTGAGAAGTACCGAGAGAAGCAGTGGCGACATTTCGAGTATCACTCTCCAGGTTCCGGACTCGAACCCACCTCTGAGCTGGCGGCACACCTGATCTTAAGTCTACGTGCTGAGGTTAGTGGACTGAAGGCAATGTATGAGGATGCAGAAGCTAAGAGGAAAGAGGAGGAGGACATGGCCAGCAGCTGTATGGAAGAATACAGTTACCTGAGGTAAGTTCTGTGTAATTTGGAGTTAATTCTAATTATGTAAATGGTAAATATTGTTGCATCTGTAGCATGTGACAGCTGGAGAAGCAACAGCGTTGTGCATGGTTAGAGTCAATCACTTTTTACTTTCATCATTTAGGATAGTACGAAGACAAAACAAAACTTCATGATCTACAGTCTTCTTGGGTGGTTTTTATATTTTTTGGCGTTAAATACCTTTGCGAACATGAAGAACTGCTATACAGTTGTTTGCGATTACCAACAAAATTCATTACCAACACTTCATCATTATATGATTCTGTTTAGAGATAACCACGCATTTTATGAAGGTAAGTCAATAATTATCCACAGTGTGTTTTCAAAATTTATCACAAGAGTAATAGAGAACGTAACAGAGGATTGTTTTTGACCATAATCCCCTAGCTTTACAAAGTATTTGGTGTCCCCTTTTGGTATAAATTAATCTATTCGTCGCTCTCACATATTATCGAAAAATATAATTATTAATTATGAAAATTAATGACGGGAGGGATCGGGATGCTGCTTTATATAGATGGTCAACACCACTGTACCTACAATTTGATATTAATTTATATTTATTCATTAAGATAACATCATCCAACCATTTGAGTAGTCGAATAACTCAAAGTAAATACTGCCAACAAAGAGTTAAACACTATTTATACCTTATGTATTTTGGTATCACTGTAGACCATTCCTTAACTTTCAAAAACACAAATCAGAAACTTAAGTCATGGAATAACAACACGAAGAAGCTAGCCGGCACTTCATAGGGAGCTGACGCTGTCTTACAACATACAGCCGACCTCACCATGGTTTACCCTGTAGCTGAGTACTGTGCTCCCGAGCGAAATCGTAGTGCTCGTACTAGAAAAATCGATGTTCACGTGAATCAAAGCTGACATACTAAAATCCACACCAGTCCCCTGGTTACATGTCATTAGTAAATACCACATCCAGAAGTAAGACGTCAAGAAGCAACGGCACGTGAGTGCAGAAAGTTACATCATCCTGATCTTCCAGAGAATCTCCCAATCCCCGAGGTTCTTAACGACCTAGCCCCCCCCCCCCGGTCTTAAATCGAGGAATTCATGACGGCATGATGTATCTGACTTCAATTGCAAGGAAAAATGGCGACAAAGCTGCTGGAAATCTGAACCAGTAAAACACCAAGATGATATTCTACATCCTACAAATAGACTTCCGAGATTCCATCTGAATAGAGAGCAATGGGGTAAAATAAACTGCCTAAGTACAGCCCACGCCAAATACAACGCCAAGCCCCATTAAGTGGGTACTTCAGGATTCTCCAATTTGTGGAGCTTGTATGGATACAATGGTATCTCTGAAATATCTATATTGACACGGTAGGGTTAGATCGCAGGAGAAAGAAAAGATGGCGGGAGTCAAGTGCAGACGCTGTAATTGTCGTGTCCGGTTACTCCGGTACTGTGGTGAAGCAAGCCTGCAGAAATGTCCGATAAGTGTGAAAATTACTTGCAATTAGTATACAGTGAACTTTTCTAGTGCAGGAACAGTCTATGTGTGGAAAAGTGTGTCTGTGTGAGGCTACTGATAGCCTCACACTATGCGCGTGCAGAAAACTTGCTTCCTAATTTCGAACATTGCAACCTTTGGTGAAGAAGTCCGTCAATTAAATGTATCCTAGCTGGTGGTTTCACTTCGGCAAATGTTGTATGAAAACATTAACTTTAACAGTAATAAAAGTGTGCCCTTTGTAAGCTTCTACTGACTGTTGTTTTGTGTTGCCTCTCCAAAACCAAGTTAGTTGAAAGCATTTTCCTGTAAGGTATTACGGCGTGTAAATGGATTTTTCATGGCCCGTGAACAGTGAAAAAAAAAAAAAAAAAAAAAAAAAAAACTCAAGCTATCTTTAAATGAGCAATTATTGTATATATATATTTCGGAAACGACTGTGACGATTTGGATGAAATTTGATACTTAGATAACGTTTTGACTTTGAAGATTGTCTAAATAGTTGTCTTCCTTACAAAAAAAAAAAAAAAAAAAAAAAAAAGCGAGTTTACGAAATACGAACAATTTTGTCACTTGGTATCTCGAAAATGGCACTAACGCCATCTCGTAGACAATTCAGGTACCAGAAAGCCTATAAATAGTTTCTCTTTGATTTAAAAGAATATTTAAACTAACAGTTCTTGTATACTGGCTGACCCTTGGAAATATTACACTGCAAGTTTAATTACAAAACATTTAAAAAGGAAGATAATTAAAAATTTATCATCGGTTTTGTCAGAGGTGATACTTTACAGAAACTTCTTTGAAAATAATATTACCGGTACCAGTTATAAAGTAATCATCGTTTACTTTTTGATCGTAAAAAGTGGTTGTTAGTTTGTCATTAAATACTACCACCTTAATTATTAATTTAAAAAGTACCTGGGTGACCGATCTTCGTTCGGCATCTTTCGATTTCTGTTCAATATACAAGATTTCGAGTAAAGTTTGATAACAGAGTACATAATTAAATGTTAATACATCTACATATTCCAGAAAAAGCCGCGTAAAGTGTACATACGAAAAAACAGGTTCTGATAAGTAGAATCTTGCCTTTTGAAGGTCTGACCTTGTGCTTTATTAATGTTTATAACGAAGGTTACTTCTTATGGGAATTGTTTTATTATAAATTTGAAAGGCACGGTTGATCAGAAGATGTGAGGTTACTGCGAGGTATGAGCATAGTTCTATCGGAGTGAATGAATTTAGCACTGCTGATGTTCTATCATTACCGTGACGTCACAATCTGATGATGAATTCTTATAGAACTCGACGAAACATATCGAAAATAAAGAATAAATTTTCTTAGTAAATTTCTCTCGGGCTTCCAGCCGTGTTAAGATGTTACATTTGTGGGAGGCTGGAAGCCCGAGAGAAATTTATTAATATGCAACGCCATGAAAAATTACGATCGAATAAATGTTCTTGATATCTTGCATGTCAAAAATCAGTTATAGGTATAGTTCCTTGTACTTTTGGCGAAGTTTCTTCTGGTCCAGGCTGCATTCATACTTATAACAACCACTAGGAACAAAATAAAACATTGAAAGTACATTTCCACCGTATAGACATAGTGGTTTCGGCGGATTTTTTCTGGTCCAGGCCGGATCTAATCATAACCTCTTCACTATTGAGATATAATATCTCGAGAACTAAGCGAGATATCAGAAAAATAAATTCTTTATTTTCGATTTGTCTCGACGATTTCATACGAGTTGGCGAAATTTATCTTCTGGTCCAGGTCGCATTTCAACCAACCACGTCAATTTTGAGATACGATATCTCGAGAACTAAGGGAGATGTAGAAACATTATTGTTTAGTTTCAATTTTTCTCGTCGAGTTACATAAGAATCCATCATCAAGGGTTATTGTAGAATCCCCTGAATTACCACAAATCTCGCACCATTAATTAATCCCTGACTAGTATTAAGATTTCTGTTTAACATAAAAACTGTCAAGACTACAAAAGAGCTATGGGAAATACTCAAATCGCTCTTTGACGATTCCGGTTTTACAAGAAGGATAAGTCTTTTACGTAATTTGATATCCATTCGATTTTAGAGTAGCATTCCAATGACCTGGTATGTTACGCAGAATGGGACAGGATTTGCGATAAATGATGAATGGATTGGTTCGTTGCTGCTAGCTGGACTACCTGAAAAATATGAACGAATAATTTACCGAAAACTTTGATGGAATTTAAAGATAAAATTTGTAGAGGGCAAATGTAGGTGGGTGCAGGATAGGGGGAAGATGGGTGTGTAGGGAAATTGTCACCGGAGCCTGTGCTCCATTGCAATTAAATTAAATTAAATTAAATGATTATGGCCATCGAGCACTCAGGGATTCAAGTGACATCGGACGCTATTAAAAGCAAACTTTTAGACATGGAGACCGGAAAAGAAAGTAGTCATAATGATGAGGGTGCATTCGTTGTGTCGAAGAATAGCCAACATAAAAGGAAACAATTATATGGCAACAAAGATGTCAGTTCAAATAAGTCAAGTAGTACCAACATAAAGACTGTCAATGTCAAATGCTATAAGTGCAAACAGCTTGGTCACTACAGAACGCAATGCCCAAACAACATGAAAACAAATGCATTCTCAGCAGTGTTTTTGAGTGGAAGTTTCAATAAAAGAGACTGGTATATTGATTCTGGTGCTAGTGTTCATCTAACGGCTAATCAGGACTGGATCACCAGTAAATATCGTGAAGTGCAACAAGAAATAATGGTAGCAAATCAGGAAACTGTTTCAATTACGTGTGTTGGCGATGTGAAGATAGTAACCTCAGTTAAAGGCAGTGCAATCGATATAAACATCGAAGATGTGTTTTGTGTTCCAAACTTAACAACAAATCTCATCTCAGTTAGCAAGTTAATTCAGAAAGGCAACAAAGTGATTTTCACAGAAAATGGTTGTGACATCTACAATAAATGTGGAGAATTAGTTGCTACTGCTTCTTTGACGAATGGTGTTTATAAATTAAACCTGCAAGAAAGGATGGTTGCAGCTGTGACAACTACAGGTCTCACTTGGCATCGCAGACTAGGTCACGTGAACAGTGATTGCTTAATGAAAACTAAGAAGGCAGTAGAAGGAATGAAGTTTGATGATAAAGTCAATGTAAACAAATCATCTTGTAAGACTTGTTGTGAAGGAAAGCAATGTCGGCTACCTTTTGCAAGTAGTGGTACAAGAGGTACTGAATTATTACAAATCGTTCACAGTGATCTGTGTGGACCGATGGAGCAGCAATCACTAGGAGGTTCATCCTACTTTCTATTATTTGTAGATGACTTCAGTCGGATGACATTTATCTATTTTTTGAAAAATAAAAATGAAGCATTAAAATACTTTAAAGAATTTAAGGCATTAGCTGAAAATCAAATTAATAGAAAAGTGAAAGTCTTCAGAAGTGATAATGGGAGAGAATTCTGCAATTCAGATTTTGATAATTACTTAAAGGAGTTTGGAATAATACACCAGACGACAAATCCATATACACCGCAACAAAATGGGTTATGTGAGCGGATAAATAGGACGATTATTGAGAAATCAAATATATGCTGTATGATGCTGAATTAAGTAAGAAGTTTTGGGCTGAGGCATGTAACACAGCTGTATACTTACATACTCGTACTGTATCGTCAGTTCTGGATGGTGAAACACCATATGAGCTATGGATGAGAGTTAAGCCAGATTTAAGTAATTTGAGAATTTTTGGATCTCCTGTTATAGTTCATGTCAATAAAGAAAAAAGATCTAAGTGGGATAAAAAGTCAGTTGAGTGTATATTTCTTGGATTTCCTGATAATATCAAAGGATACAGAGTATACGATCCGATAAAAAGACAAATATTTACAACTGGAGATGTGATCATTGTGGAAAAGCCACCAGTAATGGTAGACATTGCATCTGCAGATAGCGAAAAGGATGTATAACAGAAGAGAAAATATCAGAAAATAAGACTTTACAAGATTCAGTGGGGGACATCACAGACTTAACATTAACTGAAGAGTCACTGAAAGCTTCATCAGATTCTGATTATGTTCCAACTGACTATGAAGAATGTTTGGATGCTCAGGTTACAGGTGATGAACCAACATAGGCTTGTCAGAGAAAGACGTGCACCAGACAGATATGGTTTTGGTGGTATTTGTTATACAGATAATAATTTAGACAATGTAACTGAACTTACATTTAAAAAGGCATTGGAAGGACCTGAGAAAAATCAGTTGTTACAGGCGGTAAAGGAAGAGTTAAAAAAAAACTTTGAAGAAAATGATGCTTGGGAGATAGTAGAGCCTCCATGTAACTCTACTATAGTGCAGTGTAAGTGGGTTCTTAAGAAAAAGATTGAGTGCGACAATAAATTGCGTTTTCGAGCAAGTATGCCTGCAGACATACTCACAAAGTCTTTATGTCATTGTAAACTTTGGGAATACAAGAAAAGTAAAGTTGTTAGTTTATTTTGAAATAGTGGGGAAATTGATCATATATCAAATGTCATATATCGTATGTTAAGTTAGATACTAGTAGCAACATTTGTTTAGTATAATCTGTGTTCCACATACATCTACAATATTATCTATGCTATATATGTGTGCTTCTATGATATCTGCTTATTAAATAGAAGTCGGTCGTTCTTAAAACACGAAAACGTGCACTACAGTTTTATTTAAAACTTACAGACTGGTTTGATGCAATCCTCCATCCCTTCCTATCCTGTGCTAACCTCTTCATCTGTACATACCCCTTACAACCCACGCACTCAATTATCTGCTTCATATATTCTAATCTCTGTCTACAGTTATTACCTTCGACTGTTCCCTCCACCAGCAAATTAACAAATCCAGCATGTCTCAAAATATGACATACCAGCCTGTCGCTTCTTTTTGTAAGATTCTTCCACAAACGTCTTTCCTCACCCATCATTTCCAAAACTCGTTCATTTCTTACTTTGTCAGTCCACTTAATTTTCAGCATTCTTCTGTAGCACCACATGTCAAATGCTTCAATTTTCATTCTTTCTGGTATTCCAAAAGTTCATGTTTCGCTACCATAAAGTGCTGTGCTCCACACGTAGTTTTAGAAAGTTCTTTCTAATTCCTAGATCAATATTTGAAACAAAAAGGTTTCTGTTATTCATTAAGTCTCTTTTTGCTAGTGCTATTCTGCTGTTAACATCATTCCTCCTTCGGCCATCGGTTGTAATTTTGTTTCCCAAGTAGTAGAATTTACTTACTTCTCCTATTGCATCTGATCCTATTTTTATATTTAATTTACTGTGATTGGCATCATTTTGCCTACATTTCAACACTTTTGTCTTGCTTTGATTTATATTCAGTCCAAACTCTTCCTTCAGTATTTTGTTCATGCCATTCGGTAACTTCTCAATGTCCTTAGCCCTTTCTGCTAACAAGACAATGTCATCAGCAACTCGTAGCATATTAATTTTTTCTGCCTCAACACTTAAGCCACATGGAAAATTTTCTTTTACTTTCTTTATTGCTTCCTCTATATACAAGTTGAATATTAACGGGGATAGAATACAACATTGTCTCACGCACTTTTTAACTGATACTTGTCTCTCATGATTCTCTACTTGATTCTTATATATGGGAGACTATTTTACCTCCGGAATATTTTACTCAGGAAGAAGCCATCATGATATATGTATTCTGAGAGGATTATATGACCTTGGGATACCCTTTGGGTCTTTAATGCAGTGGTTTCCCGTTGCCTTCTGCATCCCCATGCCGTTGATCATTTCGGATTCATCGCCTTTAGGGGCGGTTTCCAACACCAAGGGAAAGAGGATGCCCCGGACAGCTCCCCCTCTTCGACCCTCCTTTGGAGGCCGTTGGCAAGCAGTGGATGACTCCTTATACTGGGAATCTTTCAGTCGCCAGAGTCTCCTCCGTGCATACAGGGCGCACCACGTGAAGTAGAGGTCGTCATGTGGTTGGGAAAGGCTAGTATAGTCTCTCTCTAACCCTTACATCCCACGATCAACTATCGGACCTAATTGCCCCTCGTTGAAGCCACTACTCTCCAACCTGTCACTTCGACTCCAACCATAGAATGAATGTAAAATCAATCCACACCGAATTTAGCTGCTGAACCAACATGGCATCTTCATCACAGGGTGGCTCACACGCGGATCATAGGCTGACTTCCTAATCACGTAATCCCGCGCACAGAGACCGGTTCCGTGCCTTCCACACGTCAACATATCTCGTTCCCATATTTACGGACGCCCAGAGGGTATCCGCATAGGAATGCCGCTAGCTATACCGTGACACGGCTACTGTCCAGCCTCAGTTGGTACGTACGTGCCCCAGGCTACAAGTCAAGGGAGTTCTACCGCTGTCTGTCCACCATCGCGTATAAATTTAAATGGCGTGTATCTGCTCACGGGCGATACACCGCACCCTGCACAAATTTATTTATGTTTGGAACTTATTCCGTTTAAGCGCCAGAGTCGTGTGTCAGACGGACCGACAGCGGAACGTCAGCTACGAGTATATTGTTCCGTTTCCCTTTAGGAAACCATAGAAAAAGATCGGTCAAGTGCGAAATATTCCGGTTCCGTTTGCAAAGTGTGTATTAAGTCGAATTTAGTCAGAAAACGTTTCGAACAAAAATTGTTTTGCAATACCTTTTAAAAACTGCAGAAAATAGCGTACATAAATCAAAGTTCTGTTATAAAACATGTATTTTCGTGACATATTTTGCTATCCGATTCATGAAATTCTCTATGGAATTGTATGTATAAATTATCCACCGAAGAATCAGATTTGTTAAAATTACTCATTTATTTACTATAAATTCCAGAAATATCGTTATGGTTTTACGGTAATCTTTTAGATGCTACATACTACTTGAAAGTAGTTTCTGAAATAAAGATGAAGTTTGATTTTATTACGGTTTTCGACCAAATATTCGTACATCGAGGGAAAAAAAGAAATACAAAATCGGAGCCTAGCTTTCATTTGAGACTCATGAAGATTACCTATGAAAAAAGTTTTTTCTTCAACCCTCCAGTAAACCCTATATAATTAAACTCCAAATGATTTTTTCAAAATCTAAAAATTCTTTTCGGGTGTTTAGCCGAATAAGTTCTACCATGCACAACGTTTCGGCAGCTATCTTAACTGCCATGGTCAGGTGAAGTGGTAGGAGTGATTCCGTTATGGGTCTATCTTTCATTCAGAAGGTACAGATTCCTAAAAATGATAACTATTTGGGGTAATTTATTGCTTTATCCTATTACATTTAATATATGTAATTTTGATCTCTATTTAACTTTCGTCATTATTTGGAAAGATCTGTGTTGCCCCTCGCTCGTATTAGAGACGTTGTGAGAGTATATCTTTATGATTGTCAGAGCTGCATTACAAGACAGCAAGATGGAAGCTGAACTTGATGAACTGAAAGTTCCCGTTCTCAACGAGCTGCTAACAATCAGGAAGAAAACTTTAGATGGATGCAGGAAGAGAGTAGACCGGATCCGGTCAGAACTTCATTTGTTGCATCGAGCTCTGGAACGAGTGCTGACAGAACCAGAGTTGCGCGAACGTATAATACTTATGCTAAGTGCAGGAAAAAGCAACTTGCAAAAGGTTCTGGATCTCAACTTGCAGGTGGATGAACTACAACAAAAAGTGAAGGTGAGTTGAATTTATGAACTGTGAGGAAGATGAACATTCTTAGTCTTAGTCGGTCGAAGGAGAATCCATAAACGAGATGAAGGGGTATCATTCTAATTGCGCTGCAAAAATTTCTAAGGAAAGCAATAAGGATCTATAAACTGTCTGTTTCTCTTCTTACGTAAAAAAAAAAAAAGTTTATTTTGTAACTTGCTTTTAGCAACTACTTTCGAGAATAGAGCGTAAATTATCTTCTTAAATGATTTTTTGCGCCTAATAGCTTTCGTAAATAAACAAAAAGAAACATTTCGATTTAAAAAGATACATTCCATTCTTTATGTTTGGTATGGAATTTCAAAGTAAACACATTAAACCGTTATGCAAACATAAATAGAAAAGCTTCATTCTTAGATTACTATAAAAACGACAATTATGGGCAGAAATTAGAACGAAAACATCTTCGGATGTCATCAATTCATCACGTGTATATTTTCTCTGTTCACTATTTCTCACCATCCGTCAAAATTTTTTAGTGTTTTGTGACCTGGTTATAATAATAATAGTTGCAAGGAATAGAAGGTAAGCATCGGAAGCTCTTCTCCTTGCATGAATTTCTGCATCTAATCGTCATCGTAAATAACCAAAAAGCTACATAAATGTTTAAACGAAATATATAATCTCTTTATGGTCAGTTAGAAATTTTAATTTAAAGATAAAACTCGTTAAACCATTACACAAACATAAACAGATCATAGAGAAAATTTCTTTCCTCCATGAAACAGATAATCTCCAATCTTATCTTGCTCATGGAGGAAGGAAATATATGGAGGAGAAGTGACGTTAAATTGGTGAAGCAGGCTCGCGCATGCGCAGTGGCGGCAGCGGCGATATTGCGCTTCTAAACAATTGCGATGTTCCCAGTATATCCCGAAAACTAAGCAAGATATGCAAGAATTTAACATTGCAACTATAAAATTTAATTTAAAAAATAATTTAAATTGGGGTAATTAGATGACTAAGGGAATTGCCACCAGAGCGTTAGCTCCATCGCAGTTAAATTAATAATAATAATAGTAACCACATTAGTATTTCCCTCTCATCTTCAATATCAATTGTTTTACAAAGAATTGAATTAAACGCGCCAAATCGACGGTCCACGTGCCAGTCGAGGCTAGAGTTGCCAACCGTACTATAACATACAATAGAGTACTGTATTTTGGGTCAGCGTGCTATATACTGTTGAAAAAATTATAGTACGCGAAGATACTAAATAACAATATTAAAGGAAATCTAGGTAAAATTAACACATTGCAGTGCGTTTACCGACAGAACTACAGGCAAAAAAGGCCAGCATATTTTTAAAATTATTTCAGTCTTGCCCTCTATTCACAGCATTTTCAATTATGAATTTGAAATGGCGAGAAGAGATAAGCAGAGCGAGTATCTCATTAATAAAACAATCTACATTAATGAATGCAAAAAAGAATATGACACTTTTGCTGTAGACAAAAAATTATAAAGGTGCAGGAAATGAAAAAATAAAGTTTTTATAAAAATAAATAACTAAAAAACATAATATATGTCATTTTCTTACTCTTTCCGTAAAATACTATATTTTCGAAGTGTACTATATTTTTTCAGCTTATTCTAAAATGTATTATAATCATCCGAAAAAATGTTTGTAACCCTCGTGTGAACAGTCGCCTCGTGTGAACAGTTGGGGCGGCCTCCTCCGCGCCGCGCGGCGGGATGTCGCTTCGTCTGTTTTAGGCCTAATGGTTTCATGCCACCTTTTAGAATCACTGTTGCTGGCGTAGGTTCCTGGCTGTTGACTCGGCTGGCGTCGACGGCTGTCGTCCGCTGCTAACACCTGAGCTTAGTTGACCTGAGCGACATGATCGACCTGATCCTGATCGACTTGAGTGAGACCTCTCCTCCTCAGTGCACCCGGGTTTTGATCCCGGTTTCCCACCATAGGACAAGTGGTAGATTATCTGAGTTTATCATATTTAGAAGTTGTTGGGGAGTAAATGTTGTTCTTTCGCGGTTTCTTATAGTCACTTCAGGTTAGCGTTATTGAAGCGTAACCATTAGTCAGTTTAGAAAGTAAAGCACAAATTTAGTTAGTCGTTGACACTCAGATTTCGCAAAGCCGTTGTTATGGACTTTCATAATACGAAGAAAATGTTTAAATACTAAAATTCGATTAAATACACATACTGTTAAGATCTTTATCAACTGACGTTATAGAAAATTGTAATTACGGTCTTTTTAATTTTCTGCTGATAGGAACTGGAAGATCAACTTGAAGAATCTCATATTGCCAGGGAAGCAACCGAATCCCTTCACGCACCCAGAAAATCAACTAACAAGCGAATATTGGTTCAGAGTAACGCCCTAAAGCCAAGGGGGCCTACAGAAGAAGAGGTAAAGGCACAACTCATGAGGTTAAATAAAGAGAAACAGGCTCTCGAGGAAGAACTTGACAACGTCCTCGGCGACAAAGATGTCCTCAAGGAGTCTATTTTAGAATTAACCAATAGGAACCAGCAGTTCAAGCAACAGGTAATGAATATATCCTTGTTGCCCTGAATAATTGTTGGAACAGAACAACTTCATGTTTTAAATCATTATTTATAATTGCATTTTTACTTAACATTTTTAGTAATTTGTATTTTCCCCAGTCAGTTTGATATTAATTTGTAGGGATGTTGTTGAGGTAACTTATGATCGCTTAAAGTTGTTTTTTATAATACCATCTGTGTAATAGACAGTTATGTGGACTCGCGCTGTCTTTGGTTTCCTACTATCAGAATAATGCTAAATCCGAAAAGAAAGCTGTTTAAGATTTAATAATTTACTGTAATATTTTATCTAATTCGCCTTTGGCGTAAATGTTCCTCACTTTTTACAGCTGGAAATACACCACGAATTACTGAAGGAGGTGGAGTCACGCCTGACGCAATCTGAGACGGAATGGCGGCGGAAGCTCAGCGAATTGCGAAGATCCCGCCAGGAGGCGCAGCATCAACTGCAGGAGGTGATTGATCTCATGAATAAGGAGCGCGAACGATGCAAGAATTGTGAGGCGCAGTTGTCGGCTCAGGAAGATATTATTACAAGTCTGCAAAAGTATGCAGTGCCCGGAGACGCGCAGCTGCTGCAGGTTAGTTTATGCCCTGATGTATGAATGAACGGAGGCTTTCCCGATGTATTACTATATAAAATGTTTTCGGTCCTCACACCAGGGCAGTGCGTCAGTTTGATACGACGTTGCGAGGTGCTCGGTGCATGTGACCGTAACGTCACCGGCAACCTTTGCAAGGTGCAGGTTACGTAAGGACTCTCGGAGTGACCGACACTTTGCCAGAAGATGAAGTCGTAGAATTATTTCGAAACGTCGCACCAAATTGACGCGCTTCCCCGACCCTGAAAATTTTATACACCCTGATGTTTGTTTCCCTTATGAAGATGAACCGTTTAATCGTTCCAGCAATAGGCCTCTTCATTAATATAGATTAACTGATCCATCGTAGCTCGAAAAATCTGTTGGTGCGTGGCCTGCGATAGAGCGACCATGGTCCTCTTTTGCTCGTTTCTACCACCTAGCTCTTCGACAACTGTTCCCAAGGAAACTCAGATGAAGGCTCGATCCCTGGTCCGACCACACAGACTTAGGTATTCCAGTAATCACTTCATATGCGTAGAGGTTCCTTAAGAAAGCAAAGGTTGGATTCTTTTCCATTGTCCGCACTATATTTTCAATCACTTATTCGCTTTGGAGATAATGAGGATGAAAGATCTAAACTTTAATTAGACCTCTCGATAAACTAGTGTAATTGCTGTCCTGGATAATGTGAATAATTACTAATAGCCAACAGCAATTCCCTGCCTCTTCAGCTAATTTAAACTTGGAACTCAATTTGAAGCTTGGTTGGAACCTTCTGAAGAAGGCATACTTAACCTGGAACTGGATGGGGGTAGGGTCTCCAGGTCATTTCCTCCTTATCTTACCTATACGGTGCTCCTACCAAATAAAGGCGACCAACAGCTTAACGTGGAATCATAAACACGGAAGCTTTCTGGAGTACTTCACATTGCACAGCGAGCTGTGCCGAAGGTGAAGGTCGGGTTAGGGGCCTATGAAAATCCCTGTCGAGACAGGGATTCAACCTTAGCTTCTTAATTCTTATATGACTTATATTAGTACAGTTTCAGCATCGAAGGAGGGCGCAGTCAAAGCCAGTCCATACAGTTATCTTTTAAAGTGATGCGGATTTCAAAACAAGTGACTAAACATACCACAGGAAGTAAAACCGTTGACTGTAAGATCCATGACTACTGGTAACCACTATGTCTTGAATTTATATCTTTCCTATAGAGTTGTAGTCTTTCTTGTCCTTTGTATAAAATAAGAAATGCCAATATGTATTTTCTACAAGTTGACCGACATGTGTAGTTGTCAGAATGGTCAGCTCAAATTCTTAATATGGTATAAAAAATTCGGTAATCAACTTAAGGCCATAAGTTTAACGCGTATTCGCAGGTTACTCGCAAAAGAATTCAACATACGTTGCAAACGAGGTATCTGACATAACATTCCTTTGCAGGTACTACGTTGTGTTCTTTTTATTTTCAGCACATATCACGATCCATGTCTGAGTGACTTTAGAACTGAATATTACTTCAGCGCTAGTTTTTCATTTCGTTCACAGAATAAATCATATTCCTCGACGAGAATTGGGATGATTTAGTATGTTTTTATAATTTATTTTTTATCTCTTGCATATTTGGAACGCCGGGTGACGTACTTTATAATCTACGAAATAATAAAAAGGGTAAAAATTCATTCTAATCTCACTGGTTAACCTTTTACGTACAAAAATAGTATCCGAAGGTAGCTTTAACAAGTCATTAAAAGTGTTTGGCATATTTTCCTATGGTCTTTGAACTGAAAGATTTACCCGTCTCCTGACGCAATCATAACAAAATGTAGAACGTCACTCACTTCACACTTGATTCGCTCCATAGTTTATGTTGATAAAGAATGAGCTCACCACATATTTTAATTTAAGACTGTATATTAACAATTTTGATTGGTCTCAAAGAGCAAGTGACAGAGTTACTTACCAGCTACGCAATGCGTCTCAATCGTAGCCGTCTAATCTAGCCTTATTAATGTGTAATCCTAGCATCTTCACATCAACAAAGCAAACCTATGCCAGGGGTGAAAGGCTTTTATTTCTGACTGAGACTGGTTGCTGCTTCATGTGTAGATTTCATACTTTTGTTCAAAATAGTTTGCCAATATATATTCTGCGTCATATTGCTAACAAAGTTAATTTCAGCATAATGCCTATGGGCTGTTTAAAATTAGCACTATGCCTAAAGAAAAATAAAAGTTTTAGACTGGCGTACTCCACTGAAATTTATTTTTTCGACAGTTAAAAACTGTTGTGACTTGAAGGACAAGGAGCAGTTTATGTATTGCATCTATGATATATGGATAGTAAGATCGATTTATTTCTCCGTGTGGCAGATGACTCAGCTTGACTACCTCCTACGTTATATGACTTTAAGACCCAAATTTTATTAGCATCAAAGTAATGAGATATGTCTGTTTGGCAGGGCTCCGGCGTATGGAGGCCATATTGTGTCAAGACATCCCAAGAACCACAATACTACTGCTCACTGTTGGCTGCTGCACGAATAGAGAGGGACCGTTTGATTTCACTGGTGAGGACCATGTCTGAGCGGGCTGAGGTGGATCGACGTGGAGCAGCTGATTTTCGAGACAAGCTGAAGGTACAGCAGCGGCGGGCAGCAGCCCTACAGCAGCGAATCGAGGTTGCGGAGGCTGCAGCCGGCAGACAAGTAAGTAGTAGTTAAGTTTAACTACGTGTAGAGGAAAGCATCTTGTAATTGGTTATGGTAAAAACAAACCATTTAAAATTGTAAATTGACTGTGTGGTGACTAAATTTTCAAAAAAGTAAGTGTGGGTGCAGGGTGCACTAACCAGAAATTCCAATAAACCTGAGTTGACAGTGAAAAATTTAGTGGGTTTCGCAGCAGTAATGATATTAACAATTGCTTCTCGAGACTTACACAACGTTTACTCTATACCCTTCTCTCTCGACGTTTCGTACGAAGCGTCCAGTCATCTTCAGGCCACCTGCTAAGTCTGTGTCCTGCTGCTTTCGCCTTTACAGTGGAGAAATCTGTTTAAACTTTCTAAATCACAGTAATTCACATCAGGAATTAAAGATGCGCCAAAAGTTATGAACTGTGATGCGTGTATTGTGTGGTTAAAAAACCTTATTGTCTTAAACCCCAGAACTGTTTGAAGGTGTAAGGTAGCTAATAACATTAGTTTTTAACAAAAGACGAGCTATATAGAACAAAAGATGTTCCATAATATGACAACATAGGTATTGGTTCAAATAGAGTGTTTTCTCTTAGACGCAGATGCGGCACGTTTGCAGTGCTCTTTGCTACGCAAAACATGAGCCAGAAGTTGAACAGCTCCGCCAAGAGTGTGCCAGCCTGCGCTTGTTAAGCGAGCAGATGCGCACGCAGAATGCCGCGGACATGCAGGCATACGTCAAAATGCTGCATCATCAGCAGCAGCTGTTCACTGAAGCTATTCACCGAGCAGAAGTCACCAAGGACAGGACCTGCCTGGACAGCTATACATCGACGAGCCAAGCCCGTCCGACTGTCTCATCACCACCATGCCGTGATCAGGGCATGAACATTCCATGCTAACCTGCACCATAAACTCAAATACGACCTGCAGGGATAATGTCATTTTTATTTTATTATTTATTTATTTTGTAGAGATTTATTACTGTGTACAAAGAATGTGTACGTTACATTATTGTAACCTACGTTATAATTTTTAATAAAACTACAGTAACACAAGTTTCGATTGTTGATAATATTTAGCTTGAATATCATACCTAAACTTTTATTACACTCCTCCGCAAGAAGCTCTAATTAGAATTTGTCATATTGTAGGAAGAAATCGAAATGACGTTAAGTAACAAAATAAAACAGCACCAACTATCGAATTGGACAGAAAACTGGTCGCAAGTAGTACTTATCCTTTAATTTCTACATCCATTATCAGATTTCTATATATGTAAAAAATCAACGCGTGTATTCTTCTAGCCTCATTTGCGAAGATGAAACTTAATACGCGTATATCATCGGGCGACTATAAGTTCTGTAAGGGTAAATCACTTCTTCGCTGAACCATCTGGATACCTTTTGTTACGTTCCGGAAACGGTTCGGAACACTTGGAACTAAAAGTATTGTAGGTAAATCAGCCATAATCCATCCCCTTTTTGGGTAGGGTTAGGGCAACGTTCCGGAAATGGCTGGAGTGATTTTGATGAAACTTGGTACAGTGGTATACATATATCTCACTCTACAATTAGGCCTATAACATATATGTATATATAAGCGCACACAACAATTTAAAATGAAACATAACTGTTTCAAATAAGTATCATATTGACGCTGCATTGATATAACACCGTCATTGAAACGATTGCCGACAGTACTTCATTTTTTAAATAAAAAAATTATTGCAATTGTTCGATAAAAAACTGCTTACCACTTTCAAATTCCAGATACCGTATATTTCTCTGTGTGTAGCCGACATATTGGTTTTTGTGAGATAGTTATTTTCTCACATATATCGCATGGCAGCCAACCTTCCACGATGGATGATTTGTCCTGTAACCGATGGTTGATATAAAGCATTTAAGCCTGTTTGATTTTTTACTACGAGCGGTTGTGGTTGGGTTGAAATGCTGTCTGGGCCAATTAATACTAAGAAACATTCGGAATAAATGACAACAGATAATAAATAAGTTGTTTTTGTTGTGTAATAATGTGTATATATTTACCCACATTTCGTGTTATTTTACTCCATTACCATATAATTGGTGTCTTCCTTCTACATTTTTTCTCGAATAGTATCGCCTATGGAACATGTGTACCAAATTTCAAAACGACAGAACATTCCTAGAAGGTTCCAGCTTATTGATCTGTAACCTAGGTGCACTTAGGCTTGACAGGTGTTCATTTTTCAGATATCTACAGCCGGATATTTGCACGCGGAGGATGGGAGGCGGAGAGATGGTACCAAAAATTAAAATTTATAGGACAATTCTTTTTTTTATTTTTGGAAATAATTGTAATAACAATAACAAATACTTCTGTGGAAGAAACCGTACTTCACTGCCGATCAAATTTCACAGTGAAAGTAATTTTATACATTTTACAATATGCGGTTCAATCGTTTTCCTTATGCAGCCATTCTTCATTTGACATCCACTCGTTTCTGGAGGGACAACGTTTCTGTAGCCTATATTCTTTGGTAGTTCGCTCTTATTTATTTGTAACGTATGAATTAATAATACTATTAATTCTTTAATTCTCCTCGAACAAAACGAGTACGACTTTCCGTCTTTCACATAGTGTAGGTAACTGAAACAATAATTCAATTGCTTCACGATAGTCGGATTTGCGATTAATTGTCGTAAACGTTTGAACACAGAGTGAAAAAGATAAATTACGTTCAGATAATGGGGAGATAACATACACACACATCTGAGAAACCATCAACCCGTAATTTTTAAAATTTCTTATTAACCGAATATTTAATAACTCTAGGTACACTGAAGATACAAATAACCGAAGCCAAATAAAATACAGACAGATCGTTGTCGCCTCCCTGTCCTATCATGAAATTATTATAATTTTTCTCCATTCCTCGGTCATATAGAGTCATAAAATATACAGCAAATTTTAAGTCGGGCAATAAATTTTAAATATATACCTAAATATTGTAAAAAAATTGATTTAATTGCGATGGAGTGCTTGCTCGGGTGTCAATTTCCCCATAACTTGCACTCCTTTTTTCCCTTTCCTTTTTAACATCTCATTTCAACTTTGGTTTCTTCTACAGTTTTTGATAAATTGTTCATCATTTCTCTTGATAATTTATTCCAGTCTCTGACCCCATTACCAACAAAAGAAAATCTCCCCGTACTATTATGTCTGAAATCGAGTGCCAGTTTGTGGTCATAGTCATCTTTTGCCTTTTAAGCACCTCTCCTGATATTTCCACCATTATATTTCCATGCTTCATCACTAAGATATGCCTTGTACACTCCCATGATTCTCTTCACCCTCCTCCTGTCTTCCAGTGAATCCCATTTCAGATCCTTTATCATATAAGTTAGTGCTTGTGTCAAGGCATATGGGTGTGGTTAGCAAGAGAAATGATGAATAATTTATCAGAAATACTGAAAGAATTTAAAAGTTCAAATCAGAATATGGCAAAAATAGGTGAGAAGAGGAAAGGAGAAAAATAGGTGTGTAGGAAAATTGCCACCAGAGCATGCACTCCATTGCAATTATATTATATTAAATTATATTTATCCTTTACAGACCATCCTGCAGCTGTCCACAGTCTTCTACCATTTTGATCCTATTATATTACATTATTTTGTCTGCAAACAACCTATTTTCTAAAAGTAGACCTTCAGCACAATCATTAATTAGAACAACAAATAGTAATAGTCTCATGACATTACCTGTGGAACTCCCATTTTCACTTCCATTTCCTTTAATATTGCATTTCCAGAGAAATTTTGCTTTCTAAGTTTTAAGAATTCTTCTACTCACCAAATCACTTTTTCATCCACTAAAATATCTTTGACTTCATTTGGCACCATTTTATGGTTCATTCTGTCAAAAATCCTTGAAATCCAAATTGGTGGAGCAGTTTTTTTGTGTGATGCCATTTCAGACTCCCATACACAAGCAGATTGCCTACAGATTTAGACCTATAATTGTATAAATACATTGTGTGGGTAACATGAGGATGGTGCTAGCGAAAGTTTTCTGAATCATTCCTCTATTAAATGGAGGATCAAAGAGATTTACCTGGGAAGTGAGAGTGCAGTGCTATTTGAGTCTCTTGCTTGAATATAGAGTGGGAAAGAGTGGGTTTTATGGATATCAGGATATCAAATATAGTGTAATACAGGGCATCTAGCTTTTTTTTTTTTTTTTTTTTATTGCTGTAGAACTGTACCTTATTTAAACGAAATAGATGTTATAATAATCACTATAAAGCTAACTGGGTATGTACGTTGCATGTATTGGTGCTGAGCGACAGATTCGTGCACTGTAAAGAAACACAGTAATATTTCATACTCGTATGTTTCTTATTGATAAGCTTATATTATCAGCAACAAATAGCAATTTAGGAATTAGCTAAGAATTAAGTCGGAAATGATTTGTGCACCTATGAAGCAATAGAGAAGCAAGGAACAAATCCAGAGACTTATCAATTTCGATCCTTGTACTGTTTTTATAAGTTTAACTGCATTAATATGCATACACATTGTTGTCTGTTTACTGTTTATGTATTATTTAAAACAAACTTTTGACCTATTGTTGATTTCAAAGTGTTCTTATTTGTTCATAACATTGAGCATCTGTATCAAACCACAAAAGAGTTTCAGAGATTTTATTCTTTATTAAGTTATTAAGTAAGTCAAAGCAAAAGTGGAAGAATCGACCATACTCTTTCCATGATATTAAATTAAGCCTAAGTGAATAATAAACTAATATGTAGGTACCGGTATTCATAAGTTCCTTTGTGTACTAGTTTTTTTAATAATTCAGAGAATTCTGATCTAAGTGGATATGGTCCATACTTGTAAACTATGAGCTTTAAATGAACAGTTGCAGTCATAGCTGATGTTACAAATGAAATTCAAATATTAGTTTCTGTAAATAATTAATACTATGCAAATGCAATTGATTTTCTGTTTCTTTTTATTTTCTATCATATGTATTTCATCTCATTTTCTGGAGCATTTCAGTGGTTATCTATGTGACATTTTGTCAGTTAAATTTAATTATGAAAACAATTTGAAATACAATTAAATGTAGCTAACAAAATGTAGCTTCAAAAACTATGGTGAAGAGAGAAATTCAATTGCATTGGTCTACTCGAGGAAAGGGACCAAAGTCAGACCACCATTTTTTATTTTTTTTTACCTGTCTTGTCTTTGAGTTGAGTTAATTTTGCTTTAATTTTAATTGAATACACCCTTGTGTATGTATTCAGATAGCTTGAATGACATAAGTCAGTGAATCTTTGATCATAATCTTCATATTTTTTTTTGCAAAAAGCTGAAAAAACAATTTCTGAGAAAAAAGGTAGCCAAAGTAAGACCCCTGTCGAGAATGTACACAAAATTACCATAAAAGTGCATTAAAATTAAAAAGAATACGAAAGAATTTTTTTTTTTTTAAATTGACCATGTGTTATAAACAATTTAGTTTATTTGATATTCATAATACTTAATAATTTACCATCTAAGAAAAAAGTTATAAGTTTTCTTTTGCTAATAATTTCTGCCACTAATGACAAAAATCACAGATGTATATTTTTCTATCATTTTTCATGCACTCTTCGTTAGCCCCCAACCCACACAGAATATACTGGATCCATATTTCATCTCTGTAGTTCATTGAGAACTTTTCCCCACAGTTAGCATCATACTCAATTTCCGGCACTCCTTGTGGAAGGCTTAGATTTTTCGCTAGCAATAAAGGAGATTTCTTACTACCTGAACTTGTAGTTTTGCTCAGTTAAAATTCATCTTTCTTCTTGGTTGAAATTATCATTTCTTCTTTCTCTTCTGTGATATTGAAATGGTTGCTTGAGAGATTTTTTTATTGCTAAACTTAGTGCAATCCTTCTTAAGCCTTCTTTAGCCCAAAGAAAGTAGATTATACTGTGAGACAATATTCAATGAGCCTCCTTTCATGGCAAGGTCCAAGAATTGTAAGCCTCCCATTTTTGTGCAAACTGCATCTTTTGGGTCACTTTACCCATAGTTTGAAAGACTAGTTTGAGAGACTCATCAATATAGTTTTAGGTACACCACATATCTTTAATGTTTACTGCGACTCCATCATCTTATTTCTAATCGCTCTGAGAGCTTGTTCCACTTTTTCCACTTTTTCTTATCAAGATTTCTATTTCTTTTTTGCCATCTGAAATATCATTTCAAATCATTTTAAGAAACAGATGAAATATTAATTTAATTATGGGAGGTCCAACTTAGAGAAGACATAGGAGGTCTACTAAGGATGTCTTTGAATTGGAAATTTCTGGCGTTCTGGGTATTTTTAAAGTAAAACAATGACACAGTGATGGGGAGGAGTACTTGTTAAAGGCACTCTGGTGATCATATTGTTACTCGGTCCCTCTGGAATACTACAAAAACACTGTTTAATGCACCACTGCAAAATTTTCATTCTGAAAGCATTGACAGCAAGATAGCTTGTCTCTGCCCAGCCCTGCAAACTTCAAAACACATCTTTCTTTTTTCTGTTGATATCTACGTGTTCAAATATATGCTGCCAGAATGCAGCACCATCCAAGCAAAATAAAGTGGAGGTGTGACTTAAGGACAAAATAGAGACCCGACTTAGGACCCTGGTCCGGGCTTTTATTATGTGATTGATTTTAAGTGATATGGGTGTTATTATAGCCATGCAGTCCACTAGTGGGCATCTAGATTGATTTGGAGAGGTGTTTTTAGAAGCATCTTAGGATTTTAGGGTATGTTCCAGATTATAACCGATTATCTACTTGTGTGCTCCAAGATATTATTTGTCAGGATAAAGATATTTGACACCAGGGCGACTCTATTGATAAAACAGGAGTCCCGTGACTGCTTTAATTGTGATATTTATTATAGTTCTTACCTTGCCGGTATATCACAAACTCGTCTACATAATTATCTGAAATAACTTGGGTTCTAACCTAATGACTGTAAATGACTGAGGCGGCACAACTGATAATTTAAACATAGTTTAATCATAAAAGCCTAACCATACATTTATCTGCAAATATGTCTAACGTTATGCTGTAAGGACTTGACACACACGCATGGCTACAATGTTACCAACTTACTAAATGAATTACTAGCTTCTTCATACGAATATAACTGAAACAAGTCTTTGCTGAATTAATACACAAATGAATGAATAATCAACACTCCCAAATATAACTCAACATTACCAAATAAGATTACCATGAGGCATTACAACATTATTACAACCAATGGCAAACAACTCATTTAAGTTACCAAGACTGAATAATTTCTCTAACATTTTATCTAACCAAACAATAGCTAACATGAGACAAGACTATAGGCAAGCATAGCTTACTCAGTGCGAAAAGGCACACAGACATGACATAAGTCTTACCTCTAACATTGCAGCTGGCAGAATAGTCAATCACAGAATAGACGTATCTGATGCCAAGACGTGGTTCTTATGTGTGCGATCACATGCTAGACGCATGATGTGTGCTTCACACAGCAGAAGCACTGCGAGTCAGCAGAAAGTCTCACGTAGGCAGTCTGCTTGCTGTAAGCAGCTGAGAGTATTCACCACATAAATTACGAAAACTACTAATTTAATCCCTAATTCACAGATCACCCATCACAATTATGTTCCTTTATTAATTATTTGAAATTTTTAACTGAATTTTAATCTTAATGGGGCACATGGTCTGCTGACAATTTCTCTAGACATCTACTCACCCCTTTTCTCATTTTTTATTATTATTATCATCTTATGTACTGTAAGTGTTAAAATTCTTCACCAATCTACTTTTACTATTTATAAATTTTAGTTTTAAATTCCTTCAGTGTGTTTGGTAATTTATTTGTCACTCCTCTTGGTAATTTATTCCAATCTCTGACACCCTTATCTACAAAACAAAATTTACTCACTCCTTTATGCATAAAATTAAGTAACAGCTTGTGGCCGTGGTCATCTTTTCCAATTCTTAATTCTTTGATCAGTATAACTCCAAGCTCCATCAGCAGAATATGGCTTGTACACTTCCAAACCACCACCTTTATTATGTCAGTTACTAGTTGGGTCCTGCAGTAATAATAATAATAATAATAAAATAATAATAATAAATCTAGCTGCTTTTCTTTGCACACCCTAAACTACACTACTATACTCAAGCAATGCTCTGATCCAATTTTTCTTAACAAATTCCCTGTCTCCTCTGGTACATCTTCTCATTACCTTCTCAGTAAATGAAGGATTTTATAAACTAACTTTTTCTACCACCTGTCCAATGTGTGCCCAGTTGAGTTTACTGTTAAATATTATGCCAAGATATTTACAACAAGCCTTCAATGAGCAATTCTGTCCCAACCTTATAATCATAAGTAATTTTTAGTTTTTTTATCCGTGTACCTAATTCTGATTCTGATTCTTCTCGGCATTTATCTTCATTCCATGCTGACCCATCCAGTTAGATATGCTATCCAGGTCACCCTGCAACTATTCACACTCTCCCATTTTGATCCTATTATACATCATTTTGCCATCTCCAGACAGTCTAAATTCTGACTCTAAACCATCAACACAATCATTCATTAGAATGATGAATAGCAATTGACCAAATACAATACTCTTCCATATTCACTTCCAACTCTTTTGTAACTGCATTTCCTATTCTAATAGTCTGCTGTCTACCTTTTAAGAATTCCTCTGGCCTCCGTTGTTGGATTCATCATTAATATCTTGTGCATGGTTTCACCATCTGAGATTCACATGAATAACCTTGCCTAAGGCCATTTGCCAATTTGCAAACCAGTTGCTTTCCTCACAGACATTTGTGATGTAATTGCTTATTATTCTCTCAATAATTTTGCCCATTACCGGTACTTAAGTCAAACTGGTCAGCCTGTAATTTTCAACTGTATTTGCCATCCCTCCTTTATGAACTGTTATTATTATCATTGTTTTGCATTTCTCTGATAAGCAGCAAGACTTCAGTCTCATTATATGAACTGATTAGCTTTCAATTCAGGAAATGGCACACAACATTCAGTTCTTAGTTAGAAATGCATATACTGCCCAGCAAAAATCTTCATAGCAACAGCATTTTCAAAAGGATTTAGGTGTTTTTTTCCCTCCTTGTTTCAATATCAAATGTATACTTTCATTATTTTTTAAATGATGATTAAAGTAAACTCATGTTATCTGAACCAGTAATGCAGACCTTTTTGGTTTTTATAGGTTAGCTGTTAAAACTTAATATTACATTGTTTCTGGAACAAAAGACTCCAATCTTCATTTTGATAAAACCATTACCTTATCATTTGATACGTTAATATTGGTCTTTCTGACAAAAAATTCTGTTATTATAATTACTCTGATTAAGCAGTAGTAGACATTTAAATGAGCTTTGGCAAGTTAATTTTGTAACAGTTCTATCATAAATTTCTTTTGTTACTATATGTTACGTATTATTGAAAGGTTCTTATTTATTTTATTATTCTGTGTCACTGTTAAAGCAGATTTCATATATCAAATCAAGTATGCCAGGAAAGAAATAAAAGATTCATGGAATCAGCTTTTGAGATGATGGCAAAGAATTCAAAATGTTTATCTTTCAGGAAAATTTTAGTTTGTGGACAGCATAATTCAGGAGCTTTATGAAGCTCTCTCTGTATGTGTGTATTAGCGCTATCAGTCCTGTGCATGCAGAAGACTCCCATGATGATTTTAAACTTATGAAGAGCCCACAGCATTATTTTTGACAGATTACAGGTACTCGGATAGAAAAAATTGAGAAACACTAGCCTAGAAGCTTTATTAATGCGAGGAGGCAATATTGTCTCTATATCTTAGTTACTTTGAAGGAGAATTACTCAAGTTTATTAATGTATGTAGCAGAAAACTACTCTAAATCAAAATGTGTTCCACTGTCGGAAACGGTATACCACTGTCCTCGAGGTCATCGAAGGCTGTGCCGAATTAAGTAAGTATAGACTATGTAGCCCTAGACACTCAAATTTTTTGGGTCCCACTGTTTTTGAAAAAGTTATCTGAATTTTATAAGTACAAAGAAAAGGTTTCATAGATGACTTACTGAATTGATTATATTTCTTATTCAACTAAACAAACGAATTTCACAATTTATGATATTTTGAACATTATTTTTATTAATACCATACACTAAAATCAAACCAAAAAATTTAATTTTCATATTACTTTGATTCTTTATTTTGTATGATTATATTTATTTTTTAATATTTTTATTTAATGAAAATAGTTAACTCACAGGGGGCCTTTAAAAAACGGATGCTCAAGGCTACTACTTAGTCGTGCCTATTGGGTAATCCAGTATTGCCTGTAGGTCAACTCATCAGTTTTTCACTAACCAGTCATTGTTTGTTTATTTTCTGGTCAATCTTAAAGCATTGATCATTGATTAATTTCAAAATCATTTGCTTAATCTGGCAGGACACTTTCACACATTGCAGATTTTTAAGTTGATTCTTAGCCAACTCTGAGCTGTTCTTCCGGGTATCTTTCACTTCAACAATGAAGATCAATAATCCATCAAAAAGTTCAGTGCCTACTTGAACGAATTACTTCGGCTACCACTGTTTCTTGGGAAGAAATTGTTTAAAATCTAGAAATCCAAGTTTACAGTTTGCTCAAAAACTACGTAATTACCTTTAACATATCATACCAGATGGTGTGAATAAAGGTCACAATAAGACTCAACTGAAGTTCAAGCTTTACTCAAGTCAACATCGAAGCCTTATGTTCGTGAATTTTAAAATGAAGTCTGGGAAAACCTCTATAGAATTTGAGCGGCTCATTAAAAATGTGAGGATAGTTTACTTAAATGTGGAAGACTACCAACACTATACCGTTATGCAGCTCCACAAACCAGACCATTTGTAATTTATTGAAACATCAGAGTGTACCCTGGTGATGTAGCCTAATAAAAAAAATATTTCTTTTTGTTACACCATTATATAGGTTGCCATAGGTTAATGAAGATTTCATGAATGCATCAAACTACATGAATAAACCAAGAAGTAAGAAACTGGAGTACATTTTTTAAGTGGAGATGGGGGGGGGGAGGGGGGGAGGGGGGCAAGAATAAATTGCTTTTGATAAATGATGAGCTGGAAAAAAATGGTAATATGACTTCATAAAAAAAACTCTGCCTACAAAAGCTATGTAAACAAAATGAAATAAATAAATAAAGACTTTTACTGAAGAGTTTAATTCTAGCAGTAATCAAGTTTAGTCTTTAAATTCTTCAAATTTAAAATTAATGGCCTTACTGAATAGACCTATCACATAGTTGATGAATGTTTATTCCTAAGTTTACCATTTTGTTACCATGGGTTTGTCTTTAATCATTTGTTTAGTTATATATATACAGTATATATTATCTGAGTCATACAATATAAATTAATTTAGCACTGAAAAATGGTTGCATCATTTGAAGAAATTTTATAGACTGACTATAATAGAAAGTCAAAGATAAAATATGAGACATTAATGTTTTCATGAGAAACAATAAAGCATGGGAACTGACCTATATCTAGAGGTTAGATTGGTTAGATTAGAAATTTTTTTATTTCTTGCTGCTAGCTGAGAGTTTATCTTGCTGTATAACACAGTTGGCAACTGATATGATAAAGGAGCTGGTTTGGGAGTCATTTGAAGATAGGAAGCAGGTTAAGATAGTGGTAAGTGTGTATAAGATATATCGGAGATAAGGCCTAGATGCATTGGGGTGAAAAATTACTACTGGAGAAAATAAATTATCAAGGGAAATACTCAATGATTTAAATAAAAAATTTAAATAAAATTTTGTGTAATGCGGAAGCAAGTGCAGGTAAGAATAATAATATCAATAATAGTATTTCGAGGAAGATGAATGAACAAAATGAGACGATGGAGGAGGGGGAGGGGGGCAGTATATTGATTATGTGTTCAGAGTTCAGAGGTGGGAATAAAGTAGTCATAATAGGGGGAGATATGAATATACCAGGTAATTAGTAACATAATTGGTGCAGAGATTTGCAAATGCTGTACTGAGGAAAGGTGTGATAACACTTGTGACAGAACAAAACACAAGGATCCATGATAGTCTGAATGTTTTATTAATAAAGTCTAATGAAAAATTATTTGTAGTCTCATGTGACAGAGGGGATAAGGGATAATGAGGCTCTCATGATGGACATAAGGGGATTCAGCAAATCAGAATCTTTATGGGTATAAACATAACAAGGCAACAGCTTCAGAACTGATGAGGTACTTTAAAGAGAGGTTCAATGATTTTTAGGAAAACACTAGTACAGCAGAAAATAAGTGGAAACAGTTCAAAGAAATTTTAAGAATAGGGAATGAAATCTTTGTCCCAAAACAAAAAATAGCGAAAAGGGCAGAACCTTTGTACTACAATAGGAATGTGAGGAGGTTGAAGAGGTTGGCAAGTGAGGAAGATAGATTAAAGAAGCAGCAGGGTAAAAGAGAATGTATGGAAGAAGTAAACGGGGAATAAATAGCAGCAAAGAGCAAAGCTAAAGAAAATTAATGAAAAACATCATTACTGGGTGGAGAAAGCTGAATGTTGTAAGTAGAAATTTCTATACCAGTTTAAAAAAATAGGAGGGAAACAAGCTATTCTAACAATTATGTAGGCCTACAAAGATGGAGAAGAAGTTTCAGAGATTATTAAAAAGCCTGAGTTAAACTGTTTTTTTTTTTTTTAAAGACTATTTTGGATTATCACTGAGGGACAGATGGGGAATTGCAACAGTTTTTCTATGTTTGCAAACAGATGGCAATTGCGGAGAATCATTCCCACCTAAAAGAAAATGAGCACACTGCAAAAATTAGAAATATAGTAACAGGACATTATGAAAGAGCTGCATACTTTTTTTTAGAAAAAATGTAAATTGCATAATATTACCACTCAGGCCCGCTGCTAGCTGTTTGAGCGCCCGCGTGCAATACCGATTATGCCGCCCCCTAACTACAGCCAGTGGTGGATCTAGGAATTTTCCGAACCAGGTCAAAAGAATGTGAGATTGCCGCCCCTTCAAACATTAATTGCCGCCCCTATTGTTGCCACACCGAGTGTTGCCGGCCGCCTGAAGCAGCTGTTAAGCTAAAAAAAAAAAAGATCGCCCGCTCCATAATATTCTGCAAATTTCGTCGCGGCGACAGTGGAATGACAACTATCCCGGGGCGGCGACTGTCGATCACTCGATTTGCCGCCCCCCTCGACCTGCCGCCCGCGTGCGGTGCACGCCTTGCACGCCCGCTTACGGCGGCCCTGTTACCACTGATGTATTAATGTTAGGCAGATAAGTCATTATACCTTCATGGAAATGTTATTTAGTTTCAGTCTAAAGACTGGCTGTATTCCATAGGACTGGAAATGTGCCTTCATAGTGCCACTTATTAAGGGAAGGGAAACAAATCAAGTTGAAAATTAATTTAATTTTAGTGGTTAACCAGCTACATTAGGAAAATCTATGAGGAAAAGAAATGGTTTGCATGTACATTGGCAGCACGGATTTAGAAGAGATTATTCATGTGAATCTCAATTGGTAGGTTATTTACAAGATATTTCTGATGAAATAGACAAGGAAGGGTAGCTAGTGTTTCCAAGGCATTTGACTAAGTTAACTGTAAAAAATAACTGGAATAAACCAAGAAGTAACTTACTTGGTAGAAAATTCTTGGGAGACAGGAAGAAAAGGTTCAAAGTGGGAAATGCAATATCAAGGAACATAAAAGTGAGAACAGGTGTGTGATGGATTTGTGCACTCGGACCATTACCATTCACTATTTTAATGAACTTGGACTGATGGGAGATGACATAATGTTGTATAGTAATATTGAACCAAGAGAAGATTGCGAGTAAATGCAAATTAATCTAGCTGGGTGGATAAGCATGGTATGAAGATAAATGGCAAGAAGAGTTACCTTATTTGATATACAGATAGGAAAATAAAGGCTTTCTATGATCACTCCATGGAAGGGAATTTCTTGTTGAAGGAAGAAAATGTAAATACCTGGAAATATCAATTGATAGTAAATTAAACTGGATATGAAGTGGAAGTTGAAGTAAAGAGGTTCAGAGTACTGCATCTGTTGGAAAGGATAGTAAGAATATGTACTAGTGAAGTTAGAAAAATCGATTACAAAACTGTGATCAGGACACAAATTATGGATACAAAACACCAGAGTTGGATGGGTTGCAAAGGAGGGCAGCTAGGTTTGTCTTTGGACATTATCAAAGGATGCCCTCTGCACCTGAAATGATAAAAGATTTAGGTTGGGAGTCATTACAGGATAGAAGGCAGATAAAGAGAATTTTGGGCATAAAAGGCTTTTCCTTGCAATGAGGCCTGAATAAATATTGGTGGAAGATTTAGAATCAGCATGCGGAAGGGAAGTGAAGAACATGAGATTAAAATTAGCAACTGATTTCATGCATAAGGAAACAGGAAAGTTTTCATTTTTAGGTTTGAGAATGAGAAACAGGAAAAACTTACCTACGTATGTAATGAACAATATGCTTCAGGCTGTGAAGGATTTTAAGGTAAATTGTAAGTAGGTGTGTAGGGAAATTTCTAATGGGACATGACTTACATTGTAATCAATAATAATATAGTATAACATACAAAGAATCTCACCAAATATGAAGAATAATAAGAGCTTCTTAATACTGCTTGATGCCACACAAAAGAAGCATAAACCATCTCTGGGGGACATTGAATGGAATACATTCATTTTGGAAACTTAAATGTGACAAGCTGTACAAGGATCATGATATTAGTTTCAATTTATGGTAGTGATTCCTTGATTATCAGCAAGAAAGATGAAAGGAAACTACAAACAGCAAATATAATTGAAAATTAAAGCTGCAGAAGTTGAGATAAAATCAGAAATAAATATGTACACAAAGAACTCAGTATTTATAACATAAATTAACACAAAAATTAACAAAAAAAAACCTGATTAGAATAAGCATTTAAACCAGACAGAGGAATTCATTATACCTACCTTAGTATAAGAGATCTGGTGGCTCAGTTGGTTAAGGTGTGTGGCTAGATATGAATAAGCTCCTGGTTTGAATCCCAGCTTTAGCTAGAAATTTCATATCCCTGCATCACTTGATTTGTTCAGGATGATGTGAGCTTCAGATTACATGTTTAACAATAATTCTCCTTTATGCAATAGGATGACTTGGATAGATTAGATAGCTCTCACAGATGCAGATTATACAGCTTGTAATGAACTCTATTAGTACATCATTATGATCACACAAAATTATATATTTATACCCAAATATCAACTTAATTGCTAGGAAGATGTCAGAAGTAAGAGGGTAGGTCCAAAAGTTCCTGGCCTGACCTACTTAGCAAATGGGTGCAAAAGTTTGAATTGCCACGCTTCGAAGGTAATGTTTTGAGACACTAGCACCCACATTTTTGTTCCTCTCCGCAAGTTCCCGCGCGCCTGAGAGTGGACCAAACATAACATGTACGCATCATGTCAAGTGTGGAGTATCGTGCGGTGATAAAGTTTTTGACTAAAGAAGGCTGTACGCCGTCTGATATCCAAGTACGTCTGCAAAATGCGTACGGAGATGCTTCTCCTTCGTATTCTACAGTGAAACACTGGGCCAAACTTTTTAAATTTGGCAGAGAATCCCTGGATGATGACCCACGCTATGAACGCCCGACAACAGCGATCACTGATGAAAACATCGCACATGTGCAGGAGGAAGTGTTGGAAGATAGAAGGCAAAAGAAATTACAGCTAGACTGGGCTTGTCAAAAACCACTGTCCTTCGAATTCTCCATGAACATTTGGGTACGAACAAGGTCAGTGCACAATGGATTCCCAAAATTCTGTCTGCAGTGCAGAAAGCATAACGAGTGAACTGTGCTCGAGAGATTTTGAAGCTGTGGGAAGAGGAAAAACATTCATTTCTGAATTCTATTGTTACTGGTGATGAGTCAATGGTCCTGTATTACGATCCTCTATCGAAAAGAGAATCAATGGAATGGCGCCAGGTGGGGGAATCTCTGCCTAAAAAGATGAAAGTGTGCCAGTCGACAAAGAAGATCATGGCAACTATTTTTTGGGATAGTGAAGGAATTTTATTGCTTGATTTCAAGGAAATAAATACTTCAGTAGACGCAGTATACTATGGCAACTTGATCATGAAACTCCGAGACGCCATAAAAGAGAGAAGGCACGGCAAACTTTCAACAGGCGTGAGGCTCCTTCATGACAATGCACCTGTCCACACTGCCATGCATGTGAAGGCCATTGTTTAAGAATGCGGATTCTCCGAACTGCCTCATCCACCGTACAGTCCAGATTTGGCTCCAAGTGGCTATTTTTTGTTTTCTAAACTAAAGTCTTACCTTCGTGGACCCAAGTTTTTCAATGATGAAGACGTGCAGCCAGCTGTAATTAAACATTTTGACAGCAAAGATAAGACATATATTTCTGATGGAATAATTTTTTTAATTCCACGTTATGAAAAATGTATTACAATAAAGGGAAGTTATATTGAAAAATAATATATATATTTCATTTATTTGAATGTCCCTTCCTAGTTAGGCTGGGAACTTTTGGACCTACCCTCGTATAAGGAATAATGAGAGAATGTACCTTGAAAGTGAGGGAATTGGTTTACAAAAGCTTTATCAGATCATTCCTTGAGAAAGCTGATGTATGGGATCGACATTTGGGTATCAAATACAGTGTATTGAGTGGCTGCAATTTAAGGCATCTAGATTTTTGTGTGGAAATTACTGCAGGACAAAATCAGTAACGGACACAATAAAGGACAAAGTAGTGGACAAAAGAAAGGAGGCAGGCTAAGAAAGTGCTGGGAGTGTAGAAGGTGGAAAGTGGGAATAAGGCTTGGATAGATGTTAAATTAAATTTAATTTAATTGCAGTGGAGCACACACTCCAGTGGCAATTTCCCTACACACCCTTCTCCCCCATTTCCTGCACCCCAGCTACATTCACCCTCTACAAATTTCAGCTTTAAATTCTTTCAACGTTTTTGATAAATTATTCATCATTTCTCTTGGAAACTTGGCAGAAGGATTAGGAGTCTTATGGGGAAGGGAAGAATGATCATTAGAACAAGCTAGCATTTGATATTAGGCACCTTTTTTTTAAATAAGGGAATCAGAAACTAAAATAAAATACCAGTTGCTAAATGTATTACCAGAAACACTGAAAAAATGAAAATTTGTAAGTTACTGTTGGTGGATTATGTAAATAAACTCAGAGAATTTAAGATTAAAAGAATGTGAAATTGGGAAGTAGGTGTGTAACAAAATTGCCACTGAATGATGTATTCAGTTTCAATTAAATTAAATCAGATTTAAGTGTTTTTAATGCTATGTTAACTATGGTGTAATAGGTGCTAAGCAGTAAAAACGAATAAAAAATTAGGATAGGGAAATCCTAATTTGCAATTCTTTGCAATGTTTTTTATTTGCTTCAACTTCCTGTTTTGTAATTTTGAGTATATATTTGGACTTACCTTTTTTTGTTGTATTACTTCTTCCAGTATTTTTGTGTTGTAAGTCTGTTTGCTTGGGTCAAATAGGATCACATTAACTTAGATTGACTTTAATTTGTTTTAAAATGGATCATTTGCCCAGGTGACAATTTACCTATACTCCTGCTTTCTCATTTAATTTTAATTTTAAAAATCTTTGCATGGAATATCACCAACCACTAAGTTTTTCCCTACACAAAGTTTCCTCTTTGGAAAATTTTTCACCTTCTTTCATAATATATGCCAATCCCTGCCTTTCTTACATAATTCCATCCCCCCTTCTTTCTTATGCTTGAAATCAAATTCCCCTTATTCCCATATTCCTGATTCTTCTACCAATGCCTGTTTGAAGCCTCACCACCAATATGTGTCTTACACACTGCCAATAGTCTTGATTCCTTTCTTCCAATGATTTGCAACCCAATTCTTGTATCACTTACTGATTATGTTCTGAGATAATTTCTACAAAAAAATGAGCTGTCGTCATTTGCAATACCTTAACTTTACCCTGTTGATAGTACCATGTTTTCTTCACTGCCTCTTAGAGTTGAAAACCCTTATTCTAACATTTTGTGTGTAGTGAGTTACCTCTGAGATGTTATTGTTAGTGCTGGGAATCAGGCATTTACCTTTTTAATAATAAAAGTGTGGTGTAGGAGGATTTGTGGGCTTTTTTTTTTTTAATTATTCAATGGGTTTATTGAAGAAGAGGGGCATGGTAGGAAAAAACCAGGGAACCCCTAATCTAAAAATTATTTCAAGGAACGGTTCAATATGTATCCTCCAATCTTTTGTGCCTGTGTAGTAATATTTCCAACTGACGCATTTACACTTTTTTTTAGTGTTCTTAGTACTTCTATAATATCTTTAGTATTTATTTCCAGTAGATTTATCTACTGTTTTCTGCACATGTGGAGAATCTTCCCTCTGGGTTCATCCACTGCTATCCTTGAATGATCATCCCTAATGGTCTCATTAAACCAGTTACTTAATATCTGTGCCTTTTCAAAATCCTCAGACGAATTTTCTCTATCCTTACCCACACTTGCCTGTATACTTTGCATTCCCTTCAGTTTTCCAACAAAGCCATAGAAATTTCTAGTAGCATCATTGAGTGGTACCCTTATTTACATAATACATAGCCTCCTCACTTTCGTATTTGGTATGTTGGATCTGTTATTTTATTTCAATACTGAAATATGTGTTTAAATTACAACATCTCCCCCATAAAAAAAAACTAAATATCTTTAGCGAGATTATATTTCTAGAGCTAGTGATGAGGTGCATCTAGCCCAATTTTGTGGTTTATCCTTTGGGGGAGAAGCCAAATCATGATCATACACAGAAATCCTTATTGATCCTTGTTTTGGCATCACATCAAGCATAGTGGGTGAGTAGTAATGGTCTGGCATGGCATTAGATTGATTAAATGCAGTCCAGGACATCTTTATGATTCATTCCTTTGGAGTACTATGTGAATTTGAGGAAACAGTAACTTTGACCTGCTTGTATTTGCTAAGAAAGCTCCACATTTTACTAAAATCTCTGGTCTATAATTTTCATTCAATCTTGGATTCAAAGAAGCAGAAATACTGGAGACATTCGACTGTTTTGCAATTGAATGTTATCTTGACTGCTCCATTTCCAAAATTTGTCATTGCCTTTCTATTTTTGATGTTGAGACACATGTCCATCTTTCACTTTACTCTTTCAACCTGACTATCGAATGTTTTAGATCCTTTCCTATCAAGTCGACGGTTATTAATTTTGCTACCACCATCTTACACACCGATCTCATAAGCAACTAAGGAGGGACGAGACATAAGTTTTCCTGCATGTTAACTCTCGTAATTTTGATGGTTTTTCTCGAGGAAGCTGTATCGCGGTAGAGACAAGCTCAGCTGATCCTTGGCTGGAGAGGAGGGATGTAATGATGGTGCCTCTACAATCACGACAGCAGCCACCCGCAGGCAACGCTGATTGCGAGCAAACTGCTTACAGGCTTCTCCGCAGAAGCCACAGAATCGCTTCTAACAAACGGGGAGAAGTGAAGGAGGAAGGGTCCGCACACCAAAGCTCCGGAAAGCAGGGCCTTTGCTTTTACGCCTATTTCCTTCCCTCCTTCCTTTTTCCAGTACTTTCTCTTTCCACCTACTGCTCTGTGTTTTTTTTAAAAGGAAATTACAGGAGAGCGGGCCCGCTCGCGTTTACATGTGTGCGAGGGTGAGTGGCGTAATTTGGGTCGGAGGCGGAGAATTCGCACTGATTGCGGGCTGTGCCTGATACGGCAAACAACCGTCTCATCAGGCGCAGAGAAGAGCCTTTGAATAGGCCGCTCATTGGCCGAGCGCCACTAGCTGTATTACCCGATTCACGTCTAAGTGTACAGCGCTGTAATTAGATAATCTTGAGGGCGACCTCCGGGGACAAGACGGCCAGTCTCTGGTTTGGACGACCTCACGCAGTTCTCGTGTACCAGAAATCAAAATGTCCTGCTCTCATATTCAAATAGTACTGGGCAAGTTCTGCACAGTACTTTTATGTTTGAAGTGAAAACTTCTATAGGCGCGGTGGACGGGGGTAAATATATGAGTTCGCGACTTTTCGTCACCGAGATGATGACGTGTTGCTGGTATGATACGCGTGTTGGAAGCTTTTTGGATGGGTAAAATCTTCGCGTCACCAACATGCTAATGTTAACAGTATATCTGTAGCTATAAGTATGACGTGTTGCACCTGAAAAGCAATGGAAGTATTGATTATATTTGTATCTAATACATTTTTTTTGCCAATCTTTTTCATACAAACGCACAGTTTTTATCCGATTTTGATGTAACTTTGCATACGTATACTTCAAAACAAATAGAAAAATACTGTATACGTTTGATTTACAAACACCTAAACCTTCTCCTTCTTTCTCCCCTAATCTTAATTTCTGTCAACGTTGTTCATAGAAATCCACAGTTGTCAATCCGATTTTGACAGTATTTAGCACACGTATACTTCAGAACAAGGTGGTCTGGCAGCTCAGCAATTAAGGCACATACTGCCGAAAGTTTCTCTTTCTGGTCACGGGCTCAAATCCCGTGGTGAGCATGAATGTTTAGGAGTTGTATTTGATTAAATGAGCTACGCCGGGACGTTCCGTGGTTTTGATTCCACGTTAAACTGCGGGTCGCTGAGGAAAGGAATTGGCCTTCCTGCCTCTGACACAATAGCTTGGTACATCTTTTTCGGGAAGATTCGACCAACCTTCGGTTTGTAGACCAAGTTAGATTTTTGTATTTGAAGTGAAAACTTCTTTAGGAGCGTCGAATGATTTTCGAATGTGTAAAATCTTATGAATTCGGGCCAACGGTATGTTAATATTAAGAGCATATCTGTTGTGGTCGGGTGGCTCAGTGTTTATGGGGTCTGACTACGGAACGAGATATCCCCAGTTCGAATCCCTGTCTCGGCTGGGATTTTCACACACCCTTAACTCGACCTTCACCTCTGGCAGAGCTTGTTGTGTAACCTGAAGTACGCCATAACGCTTCCGTGATTTGGATTCCACGTTAAACTGTAGTTCCCTTGTACCTGGTAACACTACGAGGTTAGGTTAAGGCAGCTAAGACAGGGTCGGAATGCGTAGCCAATAGGAACCCTGTCACCAGGTTATTACGACGACACGGAATTATTATTATTATTTTGTTTGTTGCCAATATACCTGTGTTCACAAGTTTCTAGCAAGGTCAGGACCCAAACATCTTACACAACAAGAATACATTGTCATCATCATCATCATTATCGTTGAGGACCATCTCCAGTTTCCCGGGTGTGGTTTACGAGCCTTGGTTATTATAGACGATTGTTTTCCACCTTTTCCTGTCCAGAAAGGTTTCTCTGTCTGTGATGTACTCCCAATTCCAGCCTCTTCTCTCTACATCCTCCTTCAGTTGGTCTGTCCATCTTCTTCTTGGTCTTCCCACTGGTCTTTTGCCCACTATCCTTTTTTCCAAATAAGTTTTTGGCAGTCTTTTGCTAGTCATTCTCTTCACATGCCCAAACCATCGAAGTCTAGATGACCTAAGTCTCTCTTCCATGGATTCCCTTAGCTCTAGGTTTGATCTAATTTCATCATTCTTTATGCGGTCCAAGCATGTGAAATGAAGTTTCTTAGAACAGCCCTCCAGAAAACTAGACTTGACCGCATAAAGAATAAAGAATACATTGTATTGTAATGAATTCCAGTATAAATGATTTCCATAACAAGGCCAGGAACTTTAAGTTTATAAATTACAATAAGTTCAATACAGAAATGCTATTACATACAGTTCACAACTAATTAAGATTATACAAAGCCTTATTGCACAGATAATATTTTTCTTCAGTTTTAAATTCATTTCCAGTCAATGATTTTAGATGTGTTGGTAGCTTATTATATTGTCTAGCTTCCATTTCAAATGCACTCTTAGCTGCTGCCTTGGAGTTATATCCTTCGATATGTAAATTAGTTTTGATTCGAGTATCATATTTATGAATTTCACTATAAGTTTTATGAAATTTTGGATTGCGGATAATCAGTAATAAAACCCCAGACATATATACATATATAGTAAGAATATAGCTTTCCTACGACTCCCTGTCAAAGTCCTTTCTTCTCCCAACATTAACAGATGGATTCATTTCTTTCTTCAGCTACTTAAAATAGCTTCATAATTGAAACAGTTCCGTTTTTCTTCTGGTCTGTGTTCCGCAAGTCTAATCTTCACTTTCGTAAAGCTTTACGCTCTATACATGTGAAACTAGAAAGATCATTTTTGAGTCCTTCAATTATGGTACGTTGTCACGTTGTATAAGAGCCATAAAAGCATAGTGTTAATGTTTGAAAAACAAAAATATTTCGAACAGATATGTGGGATTATTCCTGTTGGTTTGCCCTTTACATTTTGCGGTGGCAATACCGATGAATCCGAAAGCATATGGCGTGTTTCCACATATTTGAAAACTACATACCCAAATTTGGAATATACTGGTTTCGGTCACTAGGATGAAGTATGTTGAAGATATCTAACCTAACTGCATGTTGTAGTACAGTAAGAAATGCGGCAGGCAAGACGAAGCGTGTCCGTGTTGTGACAGGCTATGATGCACTGAGTGTTTAAGATGAGAGGAGATGTTGGCTTCAACGAAGTAGCGGAAGCGACAATGCGCCAATTGTCATGCCATCCCCTCCCCTCGTGGGAAATCGCAAGATTGCACAGCTCACGGTAAGCAGACAACGCTTTTCTCGCTTCTCTGCAGCCTCGTCGCAATTCTGTTTATTCCTGGTTAGAAATAGCGGTGCGATCTGGGAACACCGGAATCTCAACTGCGCTCGTCCAACAGCGTCATTTATTTCTCTTACATTTTACTTTTTGCTTTGTTTCCAGAAACTCTTCCGGCGAAGTTGTTAGAAAGGAAAACTCATACTCGCAAAAGAATAAAAGTGTGTTTGAATAAATACAAAAGGTGTAGTATCCGTTATAAATCGAAGCTATTGATTGTTGTCCATATGGTAAACAGCCGTTACTGAAAATTGTAAAAAGAGAAACTTTTTAATTATTATTAATTTTAACGCTCGGGTGGAAACTCCCCTATACATCCAGTGTTAAATTCTTTTTCATCTACACTCCAGATTTAAAAATTTGAAATTCCTTAAGCGTTTTTCGTAAATTATTCATCACTTGTTAATTTGTTCCGATCCCTGACATTCTTACCAACAAAAGAAAATTTTCCCACTCCCTTATGCATGAAATCGAGCACCAGGTTGTGGTCAAGGTCGTCTTTTCCCTTCCATGAACTATTCCTGATTCTTTGGCCAATATCCATCCAGTCCCCATCACCAACATATGCCCTGTACATTCCCAGCATTCTCTTTACCCTCCTCTTTTTTTACCAATGACTTCCAATCCAGCTCCTTTATCAGATCAGTTACCGACTGGGTCCTGCGATAATTTGCATAAACAAATCTAGCTGTTCTTCTTTGCACATCCTCCAACTCCTGTATTTGATAACCAAAATGTGGTTCTCAAATAACACCACCATATACAACTAATGGTCTGACCAAAGTTTTGCAACCCAATTACCTAACTTCTCTGGTACATCCTCTCATCACCCTCTCCAGTAAATGAAGGCTTTTCCTACCTCCTGCCCAGTGTGCTCTGCCTAGTTGAGTTTGTTATCAAACTTTATGCCAAGATATTTACAATTCAAGCCTTCGACAAGCAGTTCTAACCCTACCCTATAATCATAATTAACCCTTAGTTTTTTATCTGTGAACCTGATAGACTGACTCTTCTTGGCATTTATCTACATTCCATACTGATCTACTCATTTAGATATTCTATCCAGGTCATCCTGCAACTGTTAAGAGTCTTCTCGTGTTGATACCCGCAAAAAAACCTAACTTCTGACCTTAACCCATCAACACAATCATTCAGTAGAATAATGAACAGCAACGGTCCCATTACACTACCCTGTGGAACTCCCATATTTACTTTCACCACTTTTAATAAAGTATTTCCTAGGCTAACACTTTGTTTTCTGGCTATTAAGAGTTTCTCTACCCAGAAATCGTTCGGAGGGAACAGCTCTGTGATTCTTTCAAAAATTTTCAGGACAAGCGATTAATACCAATTAAGGTTAATGGAAGATAATAATGATCTCTACTACACAAAGAAAAAATCTAGTAAATGTACGAGGGTTATGTTTAAAATAAGATCTATTTGTTAATGGGAGAGACAATGATGCTCGATCGCTGCAGTGAGCATGCGCGTCTGCTCCCAGCATGCTTTGCGCCAGTTTAGATGCCATTTGCAGCTGTAGAAGTTTACAAAGTTTAAAAATGGATTCGCCTGCTGACTTATTAGATACAATTCTTTTGTTCCAATTCTTGAATAAAGCAGATAATCCCTCAGTTTTTATTTAAGTACATATTTACTATCTATAAAATGTTTTATACTTTTAGGAAGATTACTAAACAGATGTGTCCCAGAATAATTAACTCCTCTTTGTACTAATGACAGAGGAGTCTGTGTTTTGTAAGAGTTATTTTTGTTTCTTGTATCGAAATTGTGTACCTGTGAATTAGATGTTAACAAGTTAAAATATTCTGTTATCATGCACACGAGAGAATATATGTAGTGAGAAGCTATATTGAGGAATATTGAGCTTTTTAAAGAGTTGTCTGCCATAAGTTCTTGGTTTTACCCTACACAGCATCCTAATAGGTTTTTCCTGTGCTATAATTTTCTTTTTTTTTTTTTTACTTTGTGAACAGTTTCCAAAAAATTATGCCAAATGACATGACTGAATGATTTAAGAAATGAAGAACTTAAAGAAAAAATACGTGAAATGCGAATGCATATTAATGGGGAAATTTCCACTGTGGTGTATGCTCCATCGTACTTAAACTAAATTAAGTGCTTTCGTTTTAATTAAGATGGCGCCGTCATAAATTTTAAGATTTTTTAATTTGTTTTTGTTTCATTCCTGGAGTATGGCTATGCTAGTTGAATTTTGGGCTTAAAAAGTAATTAGATGAATCTAAAACATATCTAATTTTTTTTGACAAACATGATTGAATCTCAGTAAAAAGTAGATTGAGACCGTAACCAGTATCTCACTTTCCCCATGCTGTAAAAGATCCGGTGTAAGAAGAGGTGAATCTAAGCTACGATGCGATACGATGTGGTATGATAAATCATTCAGCTTACTGTGTTTGATCTCTCTGATTATTTATTAATCAAAATCAATTTAATGGACGTTGTTGACTATGAAAGAGAGGTTTGGTGGCTCATTAGATAAGACGTCTAACTGTGGATGAAAAGTCCCAGTCAGGATTTTACCAGGCCCTTGAGGTGACCGTTGCTTCTGGCAGAGCTTGCTGTGTACTGTGAAGTACACCAGAATGTTTCCGTATTTCACGATAAACTGTAGGTTTCCTATACCGGGAAAGAGAACCAGGTTAGGTTAGGAGGCTACAGTAAGGGCGGATTGCGCAGCCGTTAGGAAACTCTATTACTATGTCATTACGACCACACGATATTATTACAGTGTCTGGAAACAATATTTATGTCGCAGTGTCAACATAATGACGGATGCAGGTGAACGGCCTGGTTTCTCATTGTTAAAATGTTCGTCTGGAAAACTGGAGGTGCCAGCAACAAATCATGGTGGAAACTTGAATTTTAATGGACACTTTATGTTTAGGAATCTTGCTCCGTTGTTAATCTGTGGATCCAGTCACAACAGAATCGAAATGCGTGGTAACTTGGAACTCCGTTATCTAAAATTGATGGTTGTTGCTGCCCATATTGCTGAGAAACTTGAATTTTAACTGCGCTCGATAGACTTACATAATATGATTCGCACCCGCCAGTGTGGCTAAATGCTCTGAGGCGCCGCATACTGGGTCGGAGAGGTACAACGGGCTAGGCACGAGCCTATTACCCCTAGTACCGGCCGTAGTGACTGCTGTTTTTAAGTGGTTTCCCGCAGGTATTAAGGCGAATGCTGGGACGGTCCACAATCTCCACTACATAAAGTATACATTTCAGAAACAAAATTATAATCATGCCAAGAACATTGTTACGCATTTCGCAGACATATTGCAACAGTTCACTTCCTCCAGTCAAACTCATCAAAGACAGGCAACCCCTAATGTTGGGAAAAAGGTAGTGAAGAAGAAGATAGAACTCCATTATCAATATATACGAGTATAAAAGTAAGTGTACAATGTGCGTGCCGCTAAAACTAAAAAACGAGTCCCGGTACGATCAAAGGAGTTATCTGGTGTGATAGCCCTCTATCCCTTATCCACGAAGAAGGTTTCCGTTTTTACCTGAAGGGCGTGATTTTGAAGATAGAAGGGCTGGAAGTTTCGCCATCTAGAACAGCGAGAAAACGAAACAGCCGAAGAGTGCGAGGCACGTTTATGTTCTCAGTGAACATGAGTGCCGTGAGAAGCAGAGAAACCGAAGAACAACGAAATGAACGAATTAAAGAATCAAGACACAATCTTATAATAGAATACTGTGAACGCAAGCCACCCAAGAAAAAATCACCGTGCAACAAGCCCGACAAATAAATAGTATAACCTGACAAATGAAGCATTTCACTATGACCCGACAAAACAATATAACAAAAACAACCATGTCTTAATCGCAAATATTAATAACATCTACCAATTTTGCAAAGCGAAAAAATCCAGTGGATAAACACCAGTATTTTGTTCCATGAATGGAAAAATTCGATTACCACCACTGGAAGCACCTCCACAGGAATTTCTACATTACATGACCGGGGAAACTCCAGAACCGAAACACATAGTATTAATCCTCAGAATTCCCCTGATCTCTACTGAACTGCTATTCTAATTTAAAAGACTGCAATTTCCAATCAAATTAGCCTATAGTTTTAGAATTAACAAAGCGCAAGGACAAACTTTAAAACATTGCGGCATCAACCCCAAAGACTCCAGCTTTTCTCACGGTCACCTATATGTAGCTTGCTATCGAGTAGGAAATTTTAAAAATTTGTACATGTATACCCCGGATAACTAAATGAAAAAAGTTGTATATAAACAATATGGCAACATTTAGAATATGTTTACAATAAAAAATTACCTCTTACATTTTAAAGTTTATGCTTTTATTCCAACTATCACACAATCTCATATCAACTCCCTGAGCGATGCCGGGTACCTTATCTAGTATCTTATAAGTCCTTGACCCGATAATTGAAACGGTATGCTTAACACGATGAATCGACCATTTACCTCTCCAGGAAATTGTCTAATGTACCCATTTCACAATAGGCTTAGGAAACCTTGATGAATGTTCTGAACAGTATGGCTTCGAATCCTGGTCGTCAAGGATGTATCATGTTATCATACCAAATGAACTAAGCATTCATTACACGGTAATATTAGGAAGCCTTCGAACTGTTTGACTTCGCGTCATGATTGTTGAGTTTGTTGTCTGTGGCCCTGCCAAATGAACTTTGCCATCCTTCGCATCGCCTAATCGAGCTAAGTAGAATTTAACTTCGGCCTTCGGCGGATGTCTCTTTAGATCAGTTCGGAACACTTCGCTCACACTGTGTTGGCAGCTATTACAGAAAGCCTGCAGATGGTTGGTGTCACAGTCGCCAGCTATGAGTACATTGGCCACTTCTTTGCAGTGGAGGAAGCCATTGCTGTTCCCTCGGGATTTTATTGATTGCTGCGTCTTGATAGCCCACGGTCCACGCTGCCTCTGATGTCTCTCTCATGGCCCCAATTGTTTCTGTATTAATAGTTATTCCGTCGCTAAGAAGGGAGAGTCCCAAAAATCATCTTGCCTGGCACTCGGACGGGGTTAACTGGTTCGATTCCCGGTGGCGAACGAAAGTTTGATTATTTCGGTCTTAACCAGTAGGACAGGAGATGTGGTGGCTCACGCCTCTAATTACCACATTGTGGACCAGAGTGTTGCATTAAATCCCAAAGATCTCCTCAGGTTGTATGTTTTTATGAAGTTAACAAGGTATTAGACTAGAATTGCTAAATATTCTACTTTCTGGCATTTTCAACGCGTCAAAAGAGAGTAGTGACAACGTAAGAGAAATTAGAGAAGATTTTTTTTATGGCTTTATGACTCGTCGCCGTCGTTGTCATTAGAGGCGGGATGGAACTGGGGATAAGGGACGGGAAGGATTTTGGCCATGGCCTTTTGAAGGAAGCATCCCAGAATTCGCCTGGAGTGATTTGGGGAAACCATGAAAAACCAAAATCTGGATGCCCGGACGGGGATTCGAGCCGGTGTCCTCCCGATTGTGAGGCCAGAGCGTTAACCGCTCACCCACACGCTTGGTAATTAGAGCAGATCTCACTGTTTCAAGATTTTTATTACTATATGCAGATTAGGGGAATAATGTTGAATAAGAACTTGCGAAGAAATATAAAGTCCCATTTGGGAAAGGTTTAACTCCTTGTCCATATCCGAACAGCTGGATAAAGCTTATTTTTTTTTTATTGGGCTCTATGGATCTTCCACACTGATGTTATTGTAATCGCAACAGGACTGTTGATCAGGAATGGGAGGGAACTCAGCTATGCCCTTCGTTTGCCTGGAATGATGACGGAAAATCATAAGTCAGAAATCAAAATTACCATAACAGGAAACGAACCTGTGTCCTCCCACATAGTGCCGACGACGTTATTATTTACCCACCAGCTTGCTCCAGGACTCTCATATTATGAATCTAAATCCAAGATAAAAGTAAAAATACCTTTCGACGATAGTAAAAAGCGATTTCAGACAAAGTCTTCGACAAACAAGGTGCCTCATTCAGTGTCAGTAAAGATGGAAAAATCATTGAGTGTCTCCGGGAACGATTAACAAGAATCACAATTAAAGTTATTGAGGGCTACATAATAGATCTAGCATAGTAAAAGCTATGACGTTAACTTAAAGATCTTGCAACTTTACTTCCAGATGAGAAATCGCAACCCATGCAGCATCAATCTGACTTTGCGGACGATTCATCGTGAAGGAAATAAGTTCGGTTATGTTGAGATTTTGGTTTCGTCCCTTCAGTTTTTAGACAGTGTAAGGTGATAAATGGAAACCATAATATTAATATATGAAAAACAATCAAATAGTTGTATTTTTTGGAATGAAACAATATTACCTTGGATAATGAATCGAAATGGTGGTTGTGAATGGAAGAGGGAAGAGGAACATCTTTGGTGACTGATTATTATTAATGGTGGTTAGAAAGAATTTAACGAAGAGAAATTAGGTGACTGTAAAAGAAAAATATTGAAGAAAACTGTGAGACTACAGTTTTGTAGTAAATGTATAGACTGCTGGTATAGCGTTGGAATTTATGAAAGTATTTCAATGATCGATAGTGCTGAAATGGAGATTTTGCTATGGATATAAAGATAATAAACGAATGCGATGATCTACTACTTAATAAAAAAACAGGGAAACTGGACAGAAATAAGTGAATAAAAATTATCTATGGTCACCCTCCGCCTCACATATAGCCAACGGCTCCCTATTTAGGCAGGTGGACAGTGTGAATCATGAGTGCAGGAGAGGGAGTGGGGGAAGGACATATGTACTTCGAGAATTCAAACCGGGTTTGTTAGACCCGGCGTAATTAATCTATGGGAGAAAATCCTGTGTTGTCAACGTGTAACAGTTTGTGCTCTGTATGATAGGAGAATTTTTTTTCGAAATGTGTAGTTTATGGGATGGAGATTGGGGAACATCCCAGCAACCGCCATAATGATTGTGGAAAACCGCCCTAAATTCGCAATCACGACGGTTGGTACGAGGGGACCAAGACTCGAACCTGAGCCCTTTTGTTCATCCCCGATCCAGTTTGTGGTGCATTAATTCGAGTTCTGTGTGGCTTTATTTGTTAAAAGAAAAATTTTATGTTGTAATTGCTCTTTAGTTGGAGACTAAGTGCAAAGAGGTACCTCTACAAGAAGACACAGATAGAAATTACTTAAAGGTGAAGTAAATGCAGTGAAACAAGAAGAAGAGCAAAAGTAAAGTAAATTATCGAAGAATAAAACGATATTCTACTACATACATTGTACCAACAAAACCAGTCATTAGGAGAACCATGTGAAATTAGAAATTGAGTAACATGATTGGATTAGAATTCGAATAATTCCGAATCTAAATCTTGGTGAAGTAATTTTACCATAAATTTTATTCACTATAACATGATACATTTTTAGTGATCGAATTTTAGTTCTGATATTCAGTGTTGTAAAGTAGCCTCATTCATGAATAATTGCTCCTACCAACTCAGGCGGAGCGTATATGTGCCGGAGCCATTACGAGTGGGGCGGGTCTCTTTGTTCGTAGTCGGACCTGTCTGGGTGGTGCGGTATTAACCTCGTTCCGGAGTCCGTAATGAGAGGCGGCTGTCAGGGGCACTTATCGGCCTGTGCCCGGGTGGCCCGAATTCGGTGGCCTGTCGCGGACCGCTCGCCAGGACAGCATTCGGAACCAGGCGCGCACGGCTCCTTGAACCACTTGAACCATGGGAGGGCCGAAATTAGATGAGCCGCCGGCAGATGAGCGCACAACTAAGTTAGTGGAATTGACGCGGCCTGCGCCTGCGCCCCTGCAACCAGACTGGCGCGGAGGGCTGCGGGTGGATTGGGCAGGGACCCACAGACGCAGTGCGTGGCCGGGATTGCAACTGCCACTTTCTTTAAGACATGGCGCATGATGGATAAGTCATTGCCGAAATTCCTTTCCAGATGTCTCAATTTGTGTCCAGTACTTTCAAGCTAAAGAAGCCGTTATGATCAAGCTATTTTCTGTATATCAGGAGACCAACAACGTTTTTACGCCGTCTCTAAATTTCTTGTTACCCGATATAACTGTAAATATGTCAGCTGTCATGTATTACTGAAATATTTTGATTCTCTGTCACGTAGTTGAGAACTAATAGCTGTGTACGAGGAAAAACTTCATATGTATCTCCGGTATACCAACAATTAGAGAATTAACGATTCCACTTTTCTGACTGTGAATATTATTAGGGTTCTTCTGTGGTTTAAGAACTGCATTAATTAATTAAAAAGTCCACCAAACAGGTTAAGTATGAAGATGGTTGTTTATTTTGATCCAAACAAGTCAGCGATATTCACAAGTATAGGTACAATACAGAGATGCACAGTCGCAAAGAAACTCTCTGGGAACTCAACTGAATGATTGAAACTCTCTGTAACACTGAATACTGTCAACTAAACTGACTTACTAACTGAATGAAACTAAACTTCTCTGTCCAGGCGATCTGTTTATATAGTCTTTATCGAAATTACGAGAATTCTTCAAAGGCATCCGCCCGATATTTCTCGATCATTAAATCAAACAATCTAACATATTAAAAACAATCGGAATTAATACAAAATTAATTAAAAACATTACAAAATGATCAGAAATGGTAATTATAGATACTTAAATACAAAATTATTTACAGAAATCCTTTCAAACGGTAGAAAATTGTCCTGTAGACATCGTAACTTACATTAATACATGGAATTGCAAACATTTAAGAAATTCTCTTGCATCATTCGGTTCTTAAACATATTAAATGGCCTTTGAATAATTTTCTTACCTAAAACAAAGTCTATATACATTGATTTACAAGAAATTACAAAACAAACATATCAAATCACTTTCAACCAAACATTAGCTCACTACAAATACTTCATACAGTACAATGCTATTCAAAATTCAGGTATTAGGGCTGTTACAATATGTTGAACAATTTTCAATTTGTATACGAATCATTTAACTAAAACGTAGTATTTAGCTTATAACTGTTAGATGAAACAAATAGGAACTGTTATATATTTGGAAATAATTTTATTTTCAGTAAAATATAATGAATTTGAACAATATTTTTAAAAAATTAAACACCATCTAGTAACAAAGTTTTATTATTTTTTTCATACACTTTTCGCCCTGAAACTAGTTGAATGTAGCTATGAAGGAGTAGGTTTAGCAAAAAAAAGCAACAAATATTAGTAACCATGGAGTGTATATGAAGATAACAGTTAAATACTGAATTTTGGAATTGAATACCGGTCCATAGTTCTGCGGAAGGTGCTGTGATAGCTACTAAAATCTTCCCACTGACGATACCCCAAGCAAAAGGGCAAAACGAGTCTGGAAAAATTAATAAAACAGTTGTTAATAAACGGTGTTTAATTTAAAACATTTATGAAACAACTACGGGACATGGCCAATAATAAAGTTGTTATTGACATAATTAATTAAAACGGAAATTTCATCACATTCAGGTAATTGTTGCCCAAAAGTTATAAAATTAAAAGCTGGTTACTGGATTAGGTTACTGAAGTCAGTTCTAACATCAACTGTTATAATGATAGCGCCAAAATGAGTTTTAAAATCTAATAGGAGCTACCAAGCTATTTTGGACGTGCTATAGTTGCTGCACGTAAAATATTACAAAGAATCAATATATAAAATTCAATAATACCATTTTTTATATAAAAATGGGATTGTGTCATGTTTTCACAATATCTGACAGAACGTCTAAAGCATTTACAAGCGACAGCTCTTGAAAAATAAGGCCGTTAGAAGCAACATCAATATCCACCAGCCACTGCTGCGGCTGACTTCCTCAATGCATGGCTATTTCTAAAATATATTACAGAGGAGATATAATTTCCTGTTGGCTGTATGCTGTTTATAACGGTCTATTTCGATGAAAAATGAGAAATTAGAATGTTTATGAATGAATAAACGAAACTAGTGAATTGACTGAAAAAAGATATGAAGTTTCCTACTGCGAACATTACCAACTTGATTCAGCTACAAAGAAGCCTCCAAAATATTGTCCAGTGACCAAATATTGGTAGAATTCTACTTATTAGTCACTGCTTCGATTCCAGCCACTGGCATAGATGATTTTAGTTCTGCATTTAATAATATAAAATGTACAAAATATTTCGGATTATTATACAGATTACTTAGCTAAAATTGACGGTTTTTAGGATTTCGTATTTTATGAATGAACCCTTATGTAATAACTTATATGCCAATCTGTCTATGGGTCTGTTACAGCGACATAACTTCCCTTTAACGCAGAAATTTTTAATTGAACACTTCTTTAGCTCCACCAGGAACATGATTATAATATAAAATTTGCATAAATCATCCGGCAGCAAATCATTGTACTTGGTTTAGAAACGGTTCGCGGTAATTTTCTTTAGATAATATTCATCAGTGTTCAGTGATTGCTGGCAACCCACAAACTATGAACAATGTTTGAATTGCTAATTAATTGCACTATCCACATGCGCTTTTGTTGAAAAACCATAAAAAAATCATTATTTCCTCCCTTAATTTTCGAAACTAATGATGAGAAAAATCTTTCGTAATTTAGTATCATATGTGATTCCTTAAAGATAGCAGAACAAAATGTAATGACAACTTTGGAGTTGACAAAAAATGGCTAGCTCAGGAAAACATACATAAACTTCAGACTTCTTATCCAAAGCACACTACAATAAAAAAAATTACGCAGAGTCAGTCTTAGCACTGTTCGGAGCGAGCTTGTCAAATTACGATTATCGGGATCTTATACAGAGAATACTGAAATTTATGGAGAATTTTAAATGCGTCGACTGTACTTTCTAGAGAACTGACAACTAATACAAAAAGCAATCGTACAGAAACAATTAAAACTTATATAAAAGCTTAATGAAATAATTATAAATGAATGTAGAAACATTTACAAGTATTTAAACAACAAACCGACAAAAATTAATCATTTCCTACAGTCAAAATATCACTTAAAACATCATATCTTACACAAGATTCCTAATTGATGATTTTTAATTACTATGACAAGCACTGTACCGCTTTTAATACATTTACAACAGTTATTCAGAATGTTTAAACTGTTTTCACCCATCGATGCACCACAAATTCAGAGAATATTTACACAAATTTGAAATCTATTAGTTCACTTCCGTCACAGATATAAGTATAGGGATCGTAATTACTGGGAACTGGTCTTAATGTTGTAACAATATTCTTCGATAATATGCTCAATCTCTTCAACAGAAGCTGAGACTTAGTTGAGAGAAGTGTTATGTACGAGGCAATAATGTGGGTCTCGAAATGTTACGCACAAGTACAGTACATCAGATGCGAAGACATCCGCTCTGAGTACATAGTGAACTTTGTGATTGCACTGACATTACGTAACGTCTGAGACGGAATGGTAGTCTTTGCAATAAGAAGTCAGTTGTATTGTAACTCCATTAAAACACCAAAGCGGTAACGTGTTAAAGAGAAGATGAGAGGTAAACCTGATTCAATGTTACCAACAAGACAAATTTCCCTATTCTCTCAAAATACGTCCACCTAGCCGTATAAAACTAATTCTAACTTGAACTATTGTCACGAACTGACAGATTCTTCTTCCACTTTATCAAATAACGAGCATCTTGTGTTGATTGTCAGTCTGAAGCCACTTCCGTGACCCAGAGTCTCGAACACATTGACAGTATCTTATTTCTCCATGGCTAGATAAATTTCATTTACAAATTCACGTAATACCACAATATTCTTCGACTAAAATAGTACTGCCTGGTGTCTTCCTTTTGTCATATATCACTGAGTCATTCTACTAATTTAATGAGTTTTATGACACCTCGTCATTAGCAGCATACCAAAGGTTCAATCCACCTTCTAGACACAAGATGAAATGTAATGTTAACAAGCGACCAAACGACGTATACAATACACTGTACATCCATGATGACTGCAATGCCTTAGACTCAGCAAACAACAAGTCACCACAAATATAACTCAATGTAATGGCTTCTACATTCCAGAGAAACAGAATTCGAATTCAAATCTAAAACAATGTTAGACTATGTTTAAAACTAATTTTGTTAACTAATCTACCTTCTTAGTTACAGAAGGCTATTGTTTCAATTTTAATGCAATAATGTATCTATTACTTATAACTTTACCACAGATAAAGCGATATAATGTTTATGTTCGTTTAATATTGACATAAAGCAAAAGAGAAATTGTCATCAAATCATTATGACTGAGAAGGAATGGTTAAAGTAACTCATATTTAAATTCTTAAGGGAAGTCGGCAGTGAAACACTAACATTAATCATTTATCGTATTACTTTCGCAGTGTTTTCGTAATACACTGAAACAGTAAGTAAATGTTCCATTAACTTCTTCATAATTTACAAGCTAACCTCTTTTCTTCTCTTCTCACTCAGAGATATTTTTGTGAGAAACTCTGCCATTTTAGATTGAATATAAACTTGCCATACGGATAGTTAAGCATGTCCTCAAGAATCTTCAGCACAGTGACTTCTTTCTGCATTCCAATGTTTATAGCTTTACGCCTTTTCGACGGCGGTTATTAGAGGCGGGAAAGGACTGTGGGCAAGGAAAGGAAAGGAATACGGCAATGGCCTTTTCAAGGAAGCGCCCCGGTATTCGCCTTGAGTGGTTTTGGTAAACCATAGAAAACCTAAATCTGGATGGCCTGACGGGGATTCTATCCCGTGTCCTTCAGAATTCGTGGTCAGGACGTTACCGCTCGCCCACCCCTCTCGGTCATTCAAGTGCCTTTGACCTTTGTGGTTCCTCTTTCTTTAGGCACAATCCCTTATTCCAAGACCTGTAGATCGCACTGAATTTAACTGCTCATCCATACTCACAGAATTTGTTAGCGCTGGTCCAGGAATGGTACAATAAGTGACAATACATTGATCTTATTATATACCCTTTTTGCAATAAAAGGAATAGTACTTACTTACTTCCTCTTCATGGATAGGCCAAAAGCCTTTTCCTACCTCATTCTTCCGACCATCTCTCCAAGGTCTTCCAATGTCTCTTCTCCCTGTGGGATGGTACGCCAGGGCAATCTTAGGAAATCTGTCATTTCCCATCCGTAGAACGTGGTTTATCCAATTATCCCTTTTTTGGGTAATTCTATCATTTAGCGGGGAGATATTCAGCTGTTCCTTTATTTATTCATTCCTCCTCCTATCATTTAGGGAATATCCTTTTACTGACCTTAAAAACTTCATTTCGGATGATTGAATTTTGTTTTTGTATTGTGTTTTAGTTACCCAAGGAAAACCCTGAAACAAAACCTGGTCCTCCAGGATGGGGGTTGTGCGAAGGGCTGGTAACCCTTCCACATAAAAACATATATTACTCATAAACCTCAAAGTAAGGAAAGCCGGATGGATCCTCGAAAATGAATAGTACATAACGGAAAATCACACGAGTACTCGGGAACAAGTTTTATGGGGATATGCTTTAAGCAAAAACTATACAGAAAGCGTATTTTTGACATATTGAATTAACTGATGGCACTTGCTCTAAGCCGCCTGTAACGTTGCCTTTCAAATAGCAAACAGAAGTTTCTCGTGCATCGAAACAGGCTCCGCAAGTAACGGTCCTTAAACGCGCAGATACGTAGCTGACAAGGCTAGGTAAATAATGAGGACTAATCTGTTGCATGACACAGGAAACGTCAAGCATTTGCAGTAAACGCCAGGATTCCGGAGGAAACAATCTCCCGATGGGCCGTAGGAGGAAACCTCTATTTCCGGGACTCCTCTCCTGAGGAAGGGTAATTACTCCGAGGTGCTGCTTCATCGATTGGAGCAAGTCACGTCAAGTCTGCAGTATTCCTTACCCTGCAGACCCTCACCATCAAAATCAACGACAGTTAGTTTTGTAGGTATGTTGTATCCATAGCAGTAACATAATATGTGGTGAAAATAGCAGAAGGATGCTGGATTATTTTTTAAATATATAAAAATAAACTGTGCAATAAAATTAATTAGTTAATTCGTAATAATTGGTAACGGTTTGCTCTTTTTGTTAGTATAGAAATTGAGTAGTAGTATTTCAAATATGTTTAATTTCTCATATTAATTCGACGTTAGTAACAGATAAAAATACAATTAAATATTTTTCAGACGATTGTAATTACGTGTATCCCTTGCCAAATTGAAAAGAAGGCCGATGTACTGTAACAGGATCTATATAAAGAAAAATAAATAACCATACTTTAAAATTTTAAGCATAGTTTCTACAGATTGTAAATACTATGAAAAGTAGCAAAGTAAATTCTACCAGTACGTGCGCTACGCTGATTACTCTTGTTATTATATAACTTCTCCCTCCTTTTCTTAGAGATAAACATGCGAAATACTGAAATCTGTTCTTGATTGCCTGAAAAGGCGTATGTTTCTTTGTTAAATTCTTGATAGTTTTAAATTAATTTATTTACGTATAATTCATTTTCATGAGATCAATTACTGTTTTGACTCATGTTCAGAACGTGCTAGAAGCCGACAAGTTCCAACGTGTTCGGCACTTATTAATGAACAGAACTACGCGATTGGTCAAACCTAAGTGACCCAATGTTAGCATCACGGCGTAACTAAACGTGAGGCCACACAGCATTTAGTTAATTACTTGTTGTGTTTTAAGATTTCATTGTTATAAATTGCTGAACGAAAACTTGATGTCGACACTGGGTCACCGATAGCACCCCCCCCCCCCTCATGCTCTCGTATTATAATTCAACTGGTTTATAAGCCATCAAATATATCGGGTCGAATGAAGTGTTCAGTCGATTCATTTAATCGTAGTTGCTTATATGAATAGAACTGTAATTAAAAAACTTTGATTTTATAATGACACAAAGTTGTACATATTTTGGCTCCACCATATGGAGCTTGGTGGGTGAGCGATAACGCTCTGGCCTCGCATTCGGGAGGACGTGGTTTCGAATTCCGTCCGGGCACCCAGATTTGGGTTTTGCATGGTTTCCCCAAATCACTCCAGGCGAATGCCGGGATGCTTCCTTCAAAAGGCCATGGCGGAATTCCTTTCCGTTCCTTGCACCCCATGCTTTCCCGCCTCTAATGACCTCGAAGTTGACAAAGCGTACACTGAACAGTTCTCTCTATATTTAACATATAGGTTTAAATGAAGTACATACTTCTCTTTATAGATGGTTTCAGATTTTAGTTCAAAGAGAAAAACATTGAACCACTGCAAAATCGTAAGTAGGTAACCTAAACTCTTAGCTTATTATTATAGCTATATCTACGCACAGAGATTGTGAAGGAAACATCTAAACTACACCGATGGAGCGCTTGCTCCGGTGGCAATTTCTCTAGACATCTACTTACCCATTTCTTATTATTTCTATTTTCTATTATTTTAATTATCTTATATAATTTGGGTATAAAGTTGTCCTTCCATTTACTTTTGCCATTTAATAATTTTAATTTTTAATTTCTCCAGCGCTTTTGTAAAATTATTAACTCCCGTGGTAATTTATTCCAATCCTTGACACCCTCACTCACAAAAGAAAGTTCTCCAACTCCCTTATACATGGAATTGAGTGCCAACTTGGGCTCATGGTACTCTTCTCCCCTCCATGCACTACTACTATTTCTTCGATCAATTTAATTCTAAGCCTCATCCCGTCTACACCTCAAGTACTCTCTTCACTCTCCTCCTGTCTTCGAATGACTCATAATCAAGTTCTTTTATCATTATCAGTTATTTATTGGATCCTGCAGTAATTCCAAATCTAGCTGCTCTCTCTAGCATACCCTGTAATTTCTGTATTTGATACCCAAAATGTGCATCCAAAACCACACCACCATATTCAAGCAATATTTGTAACCCAATAACCTCACTTCACTGATACATCCTTTTATCACATTCTCCAGTAAATGAAGAATTTTTAGTCTTTTCTCGCCACCTCCGAAGAACTGCTCATGTTAATTCAGCGTTAGAGGGTAGCTTAATGTCTTCCTGCCGGTTTGGTGGAGGGTACGATGTCCGTTGTGTATCTATAAACGCAGTTTACTCCTCGTGGATGATTCCTATTTCAGAGTCACTATTGTCCAGCGGGAAGCGCGTCTTCTGGATGAAACCACTGAAAGGATATTTGGTTGGCTAAAGCGTCTAAGAGAAATCCTGTGCACAACAAGACACTCCAACGAGCAGGTAAGCTATTCCAAAAGCACAAGGCCTCGTACAGTGAATCTGATATGCTTGGTGCGCAGTTTTATAGAAATATGCATCATACTCAAGCCTTGCTCTACATTGGATGATGCAGTATCTTTCACTTTTCCTCCGGACAGGGAGGAACCAAGTGCTTTGTGTTCACACTTACGGTAGTGAGGAACATTTCTTTCTACAAACCGGGACATTTTTTTAAAAATTTATTTATCTCACATTTATACAGCTTAATATCTAGATACTAAATTAGGCCCTATTACATACATTTTTATTATTATTGATTAAAGGTTCCGCCAGTGTCGCTGGTTTTATTACTGGTTAATCTGGCCTCTCAGCTGTGTGGATAACCGGATAGCCTCCATAGTCTCCCGTCTCCGCGAGGAGGCAGGCTAAACCTGTTTTCTGCGAAACCATGTTAACAGTTTACAATTTTACAGTCTAAGAAAGTTTACAAACCGGGACAGAGCAACACGGTTAATACTCACATTTGGCGAGGGAGCACTTCACCACTAGGTTCACTTCTCACTCAGTTCTCAAAGAGAGCAGTGCTATTATTTATCGGAGTTGTAGGAGAAAGCGAGACATTTCTTGCTCACCCCTATAGACTCCTCCCAGACCATACAGCTAACGGCTTTGGACGGTCCAGCAAGTTCCACAAAATTGTGATGAAAGAATATTAACGGATGGGACTTCACGACCAAGACTTCTGGTTCGAGACTAGTGATACCGACATCCAATACTGCTGATGAAGATCTAATCTATTTGAAAGAAGTATAAATGTGTTGTACCACGGCACTGTCACCCTGCAGCTATTACTGTGATTATTTTACTCTCTGAGAACGTACCTCGACATTGAATGATTCATTTCAGTCAAGTTTCAGTAGTTGTGAAAATTATCCGGTTATTTGTTTTATGAAAATAACTGTATTTTAGTTTGCAATAAATAACGAATCCCTTCGAATTTCAACTACTTAAGCATATTAACACTGTAGATATTAGCCTTGTTGATTATTTACTGCTTTGCACGAATATATCATTATTATTAAAATGGCAACCAGAAATTGAATTGTCAAGTAAGGATGCCACTAAAATAGCTACTCTTTGTGCAATCTGTGGCACTTCAAACTGATGCATTAAATTTGACGAGCGTTGTATACGGCTCTTGTAATTTGTGCTTGGAGATAAAATATGGACATTGGATATTTAGAACTTTTAGGATAGTGTTTTTGTGGAGCTATACTGCATATCCTTGTTAAATTTTCTTGTACGTTTACTTTGGAATTTACTCTGTGATGGTGGTTAATTTTTTTCCCCTTTAAACCTCGTCGAAATCGAGTGAAATGGGAAAGAATTCGGCCATGGCATTTTGAAGAAATTATTCTGGATCTCTCCTGAAGTGAGAAACAATGAATGATGTCCTAGATCTTGAATAAAATAAAATTACGTATTTACCTTGAATGCAGCTTTTCCTTGTCATCCGTTATCAGGTCACCAGTTTTAGTTTGATTCAGTTGTTTATCATCTGAAATAGAATACTTATCTTTCTAATACTTGATATTGTGTATCCTTTATCCTCTCAATATTGACTGAGTTTCTATGTAACAGTAATTAGCACATTTCTTATTCCGCCTTACAATCTCGATTCACAACTCATGAAACTGTTTATAACACACTTCGCTATGTTTACCAGTCACAGTCGATCTTTAAACAATATTAAATTCCATTTTGCAATGGACAACTCATTATCTATTAAGTCTTAAAGTGTCCTTCATGTATAGGCCATGTATGTATATAATTTATTTTTCGTGTCTATTTTAATTTTTTGATTGGGGAGGCTACCTGAATACACGTGCTTCTGTCTGTAAAGAATTATAAAACGGCCAAAAGGACCATAGGTACCTGTTATAAATTCACCTTATGGGCATATATAATGTGACACTTTTCGCCACATTCTAAGGCTCATTTTTACTACGTAAAATCATAATGTTAGATTAATTTTAATAATAAATCTTGGATGACCACCTAGATAGTTTTTAGTAAAGTCCTAAAGTACGCAATATTACATGTGAGGACTATAATGCCAATAGTGAACATTTAATGTATCTTGTTGCAACGAATATTAAACAATTATTGAGCTGTGTAGGCTTGAAGAGAATCGTGGCACTCCCGAGAGGCATTCCCTGGTACAAGTATTAGCCACGGGGATAGGATGTCGGGGATAAAGGGTTTCGCCGGTGAACACTTCCTGTCACCTTGGGGTGGGCAGTCAGCAAGAGACTGCTGAACCGGTGTGAAAACCCGCCACCCAAATACGCTCTCACCCCGCGAAGGCGGCCGAATATTTCCGACTTCTGTGATACACACGCGGGGAAAATAAGGTATCGACGATATAACGTGACATCAGGTGACCAAACTCAGACCCAATCAAAGTGCTAGCTATAACTAAAAGGCGGGTAATTTTTTGTTTAATGTGACCTTCGAGATTGCAAGGGCGGAGCCAAAGTTTACCTCGGAGGTGAAAGAGCGACGATATTCATTCTGTTGCGGACTCCAAAAGTTGGCTTTTCTCGCTAACTGCTGCAGTCCGACTCCTGGTATCGGAAATCTGACGCTGCCGGCTTGCATTGCGAGGCGATAGCTGGAACAGCTTTCGCACGTCAACACAGTCAGTAACGCGATGATGCGCATTACCAGAACGGTAGTGACTGTAGCCACCTTCTACGAATTCGTAGGACAAAGCTCCTGTGCCGTGGGCCATTTTCGATCACCGCAGACATTAGACGCAGAACTACAATGGTAAAATATTACGATCGAGCCATCTGATTGTGCATTCCGTGAAACTGAACACTTAAGCGTCTTTGAGAGTATAGATCCATGTTCTAATTTTGTAGCTGAAAACCTAACTGAGCAAGTGGCATAATTTGCCATAACAGTTATTTTCAAATGACATATTGTTCATTCGTGGCGCCTTAATTTATTGAAATGTAAAGTCACAGTATTATGATAGCTATGTCTGTGGTCATAATAACATGTGTTGTTCATTGTTTCCAAGTATCATTCTTTCTTGCATATTAATTCTGAGATGGATTTAAAAGTAAATTACAATTGTTTGCTTGCTCATGACGGCTAATTGTACCTCTGAGTGTTGCTTTATGATTTTGCCAACTTGTGTTAATATCAACGGTAAATTCGCTCAGACTTGTAATGGCCAATGATACTAAATAAATGTGACAGTTTTCCCGTATTCCAAATAACACCGAGATTCTTGCAAAATCCATTTTTCACTCCTTCATAAAATCAAAATTAAAATTCCCTTTATTCATCATAAATTTATAAATGATAACCATAACATATTCGTTCACAAGGAACCCCCTTCTACAATATTAATATATTACATCCAAATATAGTGTCAAAAATTCAGTCCGTTCTGAAAAAAATAGGAGTGTTATACATGGAAACCCAAAATCTGGATGATCTGACAGGGATTTGAACCTGCTTCTTCCTGAATACCAGGCCAGATCGCGTTACCCAGTTTTCAGTACATGGTAATTTCACTGACTTCAATTTGGTTGTGTTAACATTCCTCTTCCTACTTCCGTAAATCCTGATGGTAATCGGACAGATAGCTGGAAATTGTAGGTTTGTTTAAGGACTTTTCTTGTATCACTTATAATGGTTTGAGATAATATTTTTGTTCCCTGTTTTGTGGGTTGTTTCTGACTTGCAACTAAACAAAATGCTTTTGATGGCATACGCGTTTCGCCTTTATTCAAGGCATCATCAATGCCCTAGATAAGCATATATACACATATATATACAATGCTGTTGTTTGATTTTTGTACAGTTTTCTGAAAATATTAAGTAGGTACTTACAGTTTTTATATATTCATTAACACGCACAAGTTCGTGTTTCCATATCAGCTACTCTTTTCGCACTATCACTACTGTCCCAAGTTTTTGTAGGCTGCATTTTAGGTAATTTCACCGGCCACGAACTGTATATATAGTTATTTGTTGTTGTTGACATCGAAAAGTCGTGAGCCAAAGATTATGTGTTGTGTAACTATTTGTTATTTTGAATCTGCGGTCATTAGCTGTGAAAATACACACAGCTCGTATATGTGTATATATGTTTATCTAGGGCACTGATGATGCCTTGAATAAAGGCGAAACGCGTATGCCATCAAAAGCATTTTGTTTAGTTGCAAGTCAGAAACAACCCACAAAAGAGTTATCATAGCAACTAAGGACTTGGGCCGAAAAAATCACCAACATGTTTTTGTTCCCTGCATCCAGATTATGATGATCGCATTATTAGTTATTCAAAGTTCCCAAGTATGCTCGTGTAAACTAGACACATGTTCAAATAAGAAAATTGCAGTTTAAGGAAAATTAATGAAGTCCATTTTAACTGTACCTATTTAGCTCTACTGGTGTTGGCAGTAAAGACTGTAAAATTCTTAGCTGAATTAGAGTTATTTAGCAAGAAAGGAGCTCTGATATGTTATTTCAAAGTAGATTCGTGTGTTGAAGTAAGGTAAAAGGTGACCGTGTAATTATGATAAAATAACCTATTTTCCACTGAACATCTAATAAGCAGAAGAACTGAGCAGAATCAATACAGTACCTTAACGAGATGTTTGCACTGAGTATTGTGTTTATAGGAAGAAGATAAATTCTTATAATTTCATCGTTAGAGCTCGAAGCTGCAATTTAATCATAGGTCTCGGTGATACTTAAATTTTGTGTGAAGAGAATCACTTCAGCAACGTTTCGAAGTCTTGAGAATTTAGGAATCACAGTGTGTATGTATAACCTCTGACTCTCCTATTTCATTACTGGTTAACATAGGAAGTGTGTTAATGGAATTGTATGGTCGCGTCGGTTTAGTTCTTGGGGTACGTTTTCTTATTCTGCCGTATGGGAATTAAAAGGTATTGGTGATTTTATTTTATTTTGACAAAAATATGTTTAGACATTCGAACAAGCAAACAATTCAGTTAATATAGTCTTCTCGGGTGAATAGCCGAGTGAATACACCTGATCACTCGTGAAAACTATATTATTTCTCAACGTGGAGAGAAGCTTGGATCTTATAAAACAACTAGCCGATACCAGCGACTTCGTACGCGTGGACTTAGAATTTCATTGCCAGAATTGAATATAGAAAGCTGTTAGTAACTTATAATTAGTCCCAAACAACACCAAGTCGGCACAATATGACAGGAAAGCCATCACTATATCATTCTATCGTCGAGCCTGTCTCATAAAGAGAATCAATTTCCACCATATTTACAAACAGAAAAACAAACGAAGGTTCGGGGATGTGGAATGGGGGAAGGTGGGTTTAACTAAGGACAGCTTTATTTCAGATTGGTCTTTTCATCTTCAACATGAACATCCGATTCTTAGATTTTCTAATAACTTCAGCTGCCCTTGCTCTGATAGAGCAACCACTTAGGTCAAGTTTACGCCCGCAAGGCATGAAAAAAATAAGACAAAATAAACTGGTGCCAGAAACATTTAGGCAGACACAAAGTAATGGTACAGTGCAGAGCAAATCGACATCTACACTAAAATACGTTTTGTCTCTAAACGAAATTTACAAACATACTGCGCGAGAAGCACAGCTTGAGCAACCTACATAACATTATAGACTAACACCCGCATCCGTATGTCTGTCACCATTCGATAAGTTCTCAAAACATAGTGACTAAAACTGTTATTCATGTCGTGTGTCCCTGCTACAGATAAGAAGTATTTCCTTGTCACATTCCATCAATATCGGTATAGCCATATAGACGACAAACCTTACAACATACAAAGACTTACTTTCGCATATGTAATATTATTAGTGCAGATCACACACACACACACACACACACACACACATACATACACACACTGACCGCAAGAGAAACAACGCCTGAGTGATCGATACAGCGTAAAAATGTGTACACCTACAGCATTGTTAGACCACGTACGATTTACCAATCATTTCACCCCTAAATTTGTGATATCTACAGTTTAAAATGGAATCTGAAACAGCTGACTGTCCAGGCATGGGTCATACGATCAAAAATAATTCTTGAAAATAATTCTTGAAAATATTTGCCTCTATCGGGACTTGAACCGGCAACTACGGTGCAAGCATTGGTAAGCCAGCGCTATACCACTGAGCTACCAGAAACCGATAGTTAATTTAATTTAATTGCAATGGAGCACAGGCTCCGGTGGCAATTTCCCTACATCCCCATCATTCTCCTATCCTGCACCCACCTACATTTGCCCTCTACAAATTTTATCTTTAAATTCTTTTAACGTTTTCGGTAAATTATTCACCATTTCCCTTGGTAACTCATTCCAATCACCCTTACCTAAAAAATAGAATCTTCCCACATCCCTGTGCCTGAAATCGAGTGCCAGCTTGTGGTCATGATCATCTTTTCCCTTCCATGCGCTACTTTTCATACTTACTCCAATAACTTTCCATTCCTCATCGCCAGTATACGCCCTGTACACTCTCATGACCCTCCTCATCCTCCTCCTGTCTTGCAATGAATCCCATTCCATCTCCTTTATCATATCTGTCACTGATTGCATTCTGCGATAATTTCCAGAAACAAATCTAGCAGACCTTTTTTGCACCCTCTCCAACTCCTGTATTTGATACGCAAAATGTAGGTCCCATACTACACTACCACATTCGAGCAATGGTCTGACCAAAGTTTTGTAACCCAATTCCTTTACTTCTCTCGTGCATCCCCTCATCACTCTCTCCAACAAGTGCAGGATTTGAAAACCTTTTCCTACCATCTGTCCAATGTATCCTGCCCAGTTAAGTTTGTTATCAAATGTAATGCCAAGATATTTACATTAAAGTCTTCAGCAAGCAATACTTTCCCAAGGATAAATTCATAATTAACTTTTGTTTTTTATTTGTGTATCTAATTAGCTGACTCTTCTTTGCATTTATCTTCATCCCATGTTTACCAACCCAACTAAATATCCTGTCCAGATCACCCTGCAACTGATTACAGTCCTCTATCGTTTTGATTCTTTTATACAGCATTATGTCATCTGCAAACAATCTAATTTCAGATAGTCAACAATCAAAACAATTATTCATTAGAATAGTGAATAGCAATGGTCCCAATAAGCTACCCTGCGGCACTCCCATTTTTACTTCCACTTCTTTTGATACTACATTTCCTACCCTAACTCTCTGTTTTCTACCTTTTAAAAATTCTTCTACCCAGCAAATCACTTTCTCATCATAGTTTTTACCTTATTTACTACCATTTTATGGCTCACTTTGTCAAACGCCTTTGTCAGATCTAGTGCTACACTATCAATTTGGCTTCCCTTGTCCATTTCATCTGAAATATCTTGCATATATCCCACCAACTGAGAGTCTCATGAATATCCTTGCCTGAACCCATGTTGCCTGCTTGAAAACCACTTACTGTACATTACTACAGAGTTTTACACATCCTTAATGTCTGTCTATGTTCGTTTTGGTAATTTTTTGAAATTACATGACAATATGTACTATTTATACAGAAAAAGTATCCAATGCCAAATCGCATTTGCTTATCAAATTTCATCACGATCGGATTAGTTGTTTAGCCCAAGAAACGTAACAAACATACAGACAGAGAGGCAGAGTTACTTTCGCATTTATAATATTAGTTTAGATACAGTATTCGAAAATCGTTGGGATGGAAAGAGTGAGCGTAAAATTTGTCACGATTTTTGACGTATCTCCTAATGAACTTGTGAAGTAGAACGATTGTAAGAACATTCGAATAAGAACCTCTCTTTTCCGAAATAATCCTTATTCAATGGAAGCTTTTGAATGCAAGGCGGCATTAAAACGTTAAGAAGAATCGCTGATCTGAATCGTCCGCTAAGTTTAATTGGTGATCAGGATATCTGTCTATACCTCACAGCAAACAGAATTGAATAGGTTAATTGACTACGTATCTTTGAAGCACGATTACAACTCGCCTTTAGAAGGAGTTCTAATTGCACAGAAATAAAATAGTGTTTTGTAGAAACGCAAGACTTTATGAAACCTTCTGAAGGTAGGGTGTGAGAATTCTGAAAGAGTGATAACGATAAAACTCTTAGCATCGTATAGTTTCGGATATTTTAGAATAATTTTATTAGTCGTTTTATTGTGTTGAATTTCATCATAAAGCTACGGACAAGTGCACGGGTCTTCCGTAAAGACCATCTCGAAGAAATGGAAGGAACCCCATCCTTCGGAACAACCAGGTCTCTGCTTCTACAGCAGTGCCAGATTGTTTTCTGCCTACTGTATCGGATAAGCTTTAAGACCTTCCATGGAATATTTGCTCAGGTGAGAAATCATCGGCTAACGACGGCGAAAAGTTCGCAGTTTTATATCTTAGGAGCATTTTTATTTTGTTATTAACACAATATAAAGCTCAAATAACTGGGAACATTACATCCTATAAGAATCTCTGGCACAACAGACAAATTTTTCAACTACCGATTGCTTACATCAGCAGCGAACCATCTCTCCCACACAATATCCTCTCTGACTCCGAGCTCGATTACGCCTCTTCTCTATCGGCACATTACTTCTTTCTTATTGACTAAAATTAGCCGTCAAAACTAAGTCTTCGGCCATTGCCCTTGGGAAAAGAATTGCTTGTTGAATACTTGAAACGTAATTATCTTGGCATAGCATTTGATAACAAGCTCAACTGGGCAGGACACACTGGACAGGTAGTAGGAAAAGGTTTCCAAATCCTTGTTGGAAAGATTTACGAGGGGATGCCCGACTGAAGTAAAGGAATTTGGTTTCAAAGCTTTGGTCAGACCATTGCGTGAATATGGTGGTGTAGTATGGGACCCACATTTTGTGTATCAAATACAGGAGCTGGAGAGAGTGAAATGAGGGGCTGATAGATTATTTTGTCTCTGGAAATTACTAGTTATTGATATGATACAATAGCTGAAATGGGATTCATTGGAAGACAGGAGGAGGTTGAAGAGAGTTATGGGAGTGTACGAGGCTTGGAAAGATATTGGTGTAAGAATTAATAGTAATGCATGGAAGGGAAAAGATGACCATGGCCACAAGCTGGCACGCGGCTTCAAGCACAAGTATGTAGGAAGATTATATTTCGTAGATAAGAGGGTCAGGTATTGCAATAAGTTACCAAGAGTGTTGATGAATAATTTGCCAAAAACGTTTAAACAATTTAAAGCTGAAATTTGTTGAGGGTAAAAGTAGGCGGTACAGAAAAAGAGGGTAATGGTATGTAGGGAAAAAAGCCACCGGACGGAGCGCTCCATCACAATTAAATTAGATTAAATTTAAATCATCAAACGTAAACCACATCTCCTTAGAACTACTAACCACTAAGGTGGTACGCCAGCTCACTTTGTTGGATACATAACATCGCGCCAAAACTCTAGCGGTCGCCAGGATCGAGTTCACAATGTGCCTGAACAGATCACTTACCCACGAGCCGTACAAAACTAGTAGCGGTTATCTCTCATTAGAGGGAAGATCTCTACCAAACACATTGAGCAGCCATGATTCTTCAGAGCTCATAGAAGAACAGAAGGCTTCATAAAAAGAAAAACCAATCTAACTACAACAACGGTTATTTGATAGTAGCACAATCAAAAATAGTAGACTCGCCGACTATGTATTTATTTCAGATCTGTCAGAAACTTTATAAAAAAGTCAAGTTGAAGCCTCATCCTCTCTAACCCTCTAGGCTCGAAGGGTATAACTAGTGGAAGTAGATCTCTGAGTCCTAATAATAGAACTTCGAATTATAAAGGAGACGTCAAGGCCACAACCGCGGTCCTTTAGGCCTCGTATCCACTTGAGCACGATCAGGCGAATGAGCCGCTCAGTGAAGCGAGCGGCTCAAGTGTGGACGCCTGAGCACGCTCGCAACGAACGACAGCGAGCGTGCTCGGGGCGAGCCGATCGGTTGTCGGTATTTTGGAATGCTCAAAGGCGAGCCAGTGTTTGTGCGGCGCTCAGTGTAGACGGTATTTGGCAGCTTCTACAATGAGCGCGAGCACGCGGGACAATGAAACTTGCTTAATTCTAATTGATGCGTATGAATCAAAGAGGGTGTTATGGGATAGCTCCAGTATTATAATCGAACTAAAAAATAAGGTGCATGGCGTGAAATCTGCGAGATATTAAACATTAGTATTGATGATGTAAAGAAAAAAATAACAAGCCAGCTAAGGTCAGTCAGGCGAGAACGATCAAAACAGAAGAGAACGGGAAGTGGTAAGTCTTTTTTAATAGTATTTCTCACAGCTGAACGGATTTTGATTGAATTTGGTGTTACGAAATTCAGATCCTAAGTGCCTAAAATCATACTGATTTTGTGCCAGGCAATATAATTGTTTTACCAATTTTTATTAAAAACTTGAAATCAATGCCATAATTAAAAAAAGATCATAAAAATAACCTTTAAATCTATATTTGTAAACACAAATTAAAAATAGTTTCCAACCTTCAAATAATTTTGGAGTGACTCAATAGTGCCATCACAGACTACCCGTACTAAGCGGATGATGCTTTGTTTATATACTTTGAAAATATACTGCAGGCTAGTGTAGGGACTTCCTGAGTCTAGGAATCTTAAGTTATTATTAGTTTTATCTTCTGGTGGGATCGCCTCACGCATAGGCGTATCGTGCATTTTAATATGAGGTCCAACTAATGACACCACATGTTCGAAATCGATCTCGTAAAGTTTTGAAATAGCTCTTTGTCTTCTTCTAAAGTCAATTCGCGAATTAAATTATTAAGATAATTTCTTCGCTGACGATGAGTTTCTCTAATCCATCAACTGGGTAATTTTCTTCTCTGTTTTGACATCGTATGGATAATAAT